>NAOQ01000116.1:14709-83961 GCA_002751075.1 Ichthyophonus hoferi | reverse complement strand
ATACATATATACATACATACATACATACATACATACATACATATATACATACATACATACATACATATATACATATATACATATACTCATTTTTACCTATCTACAGTACAACACATTACACCTAGTGTAGCCTCAGCTGCCCTGCAAAGTACTTTAAATCCCTTTTCCAATAACCCTGCCAAGCATGCTCGTTACCAGGAATTTCTGAAAGTTCAAGGTAAGAACCCCCTTTATCTCCCTAGATTGCTAACCATAATACGAATAATATTAAATAATAGGTTATAATGTAATGTAATACAATCCAGTACAATAATTAAATAGCAACACATACTACAATGTTAGAAGTTTAAATATAGTAGCCAATAATATTATAGACATAATTCTTATAAAGTTCTATCAATTCACACCCATGCTATCTTTATCCACTCCTTTGTACCTATAATATGCATAGCGAGTCTTGGTTCCACCGTTATAGACCCCCCGAAAACCGAGAAGGTTGTGGGTTTTTTCGTGGATAAACAGGGGGGTCCAGGGTTGACTGAGTGGGAGACACAACAAGAGTTGGAAGAATTTATAAAGGTCACTCCGGTTATTACTTCTATGTTTATATATATATATATATGTTTTGTTTTAATTTTATATACATTGAATATATATATACACATACATACATACATTCATACACATACATACTTAACATAAATATACACATACATAATGCACATATAAGTACATATATATATACATACATACATACATATATATATATATGTATATATATAAATAAATACATCTGGAATAGAACTGGGGTATGTGTAGTTATAATATATATATATATATATATATCGTCATAAACTTAAATTTATAAACGTGCGTTGATTTATGTTTTAGGTTGGATGCCATGTATTTCTCTTTTACGTGATTATAATTGGTTCATTATACTTATTTTTGCTTTAAAGCTGACTCTTCAGTATGCTCGCCCTATATCGCCCTATAATTGGTTATATTGCATTATATTATATTGTACTATATTTTTTTGTATTGTAGTGTAGTATAGTATATTATATAGAGATTTTTGAATTAACGTATGTATATTATAGGCTGCTCAAATGTTTCGACCAATGAACAGCGTTATGGCGTCCCGCTTTGTAAGTGCAGTTGCTAGGGATGACGACACAAGTGCCAAAATCCCCCAATCAAATAACGGTAAATTATAGATTATTATAATGTGATTAGATGAGATAGGATAGGATAGGATATATACCAAGGTCCTTGATAACCTCTGGGAGCATAGTAATTATATATATACCTATATACCCTGTATATTTGTATTAACTATCTACCACTATTTCCCTCTATCTACAGTTATTGATGATCCAAAAATCCAGGCTGTGAAAAATAAAATGTTCGGGCCACTCACACACACTGTGACGTCATTCCATCCCGTACATCTTTTATGCAAGAGAATGGGAGTACCTGACCTACAGCCAATCAAAGCACAGGGCGATACAGGAAATATTGGTGTGTGCCCATATATATCTATATGTATTATGTTGTATTATTTGGTGTATTTTACATAATCTGGCATATTTATAGTATGTAGGATAGTAGAATAGTATAGTAGTATGATACTATGATAGTATAATAATGTAATAGTATGATAATATAATACTATGATATTATAATAATATACTATAATGACCCTAACCCAATGCCATATGCCATCATTAATTTATTAAGCATATTAATGCACAGGATAATATAGCCAAGGATAGTTAAGGTGTCAACCACTAACATGATAGCGTTCAATTTAAATTTATGGGATAACATGGCCTCTCAAAGGTGATTGGTCGACTATGGATGTATTTTCAAGGTTATTATTGGTTAATTGTCATAATACATGATATATTTATATATATATATATAATACCCATTACTTAATATTCACATCATCACGGATGCACCAATAACTAATCATCTACATCACGTGGTTATACAGGGACCAAGAGTGTACCATCTATTAAGAAACCAGTAGCAGCCCTTCAATTCAAACCAGCCAATAAGGAAGAAGAGTCTCCTCATAGTGATACCCCATTGGCTATAGATGAGGTGGAGGTAAAAGCACATGACTCCTAGCGATTGGTTGATAGGGATGGTATAGGTTGCTATTATATACCTATATATGGTTTTATGTAATATGAAATACACTATAATTGGTTCATGGCCTGCATTAGAATAACTAAATAGAGCAATTCATTTGTATTCTAACCATTCCATGTCCACCAACCCACGTCTTTCTTACCACTATTGGAACGTAATCTATTGATTGGTCCATTGCTAATTAATTAATATCTTTTCTATCAGGACATACCTAAGGCACCGATGGATTTATTCAAAGCAATCTTCACCAATGATAATTCCTCCTCCTCATCCAGCGAATCAGATGACGATACGAATGAGAGCATCAATAAAAAACCATCTCCGATCATCCTAGACTCCAACCTTATATCACCCTCGATAAAAGCCCCCCTACCTGCCTATCTTTCATCTGAACCTGCTCCTATAATCGTTCAGCCTCAGGCAAAGCCTCAGGCAACCAGCGAAATTCGGGGAGGACACAGTGGGGTTTCTATATTTGCCGCCAATAAAAATGATCAAATGCCTTTGGAGATTGGAGTTGATAAGGTTACAGATAAGAGAGTGCACCAAGATGAAGATGAATTACTGGTGGGCCCATTATACGATGTACCTAAACCCCCCCAGGCGGAGGTGAAAATTGAATCTCCGAAATTTATGTTGGGGCCATTGAAAGGTAGGTGGGTGGTATACAGTAATGTTGTAATATTATAGTATATTAGTATATGATAATATATATATATATATTAACATATATATATATATTATCCCCGTTTATGTATCCCTACACACCACACACTATACATGTCCCTGTTTTACTTTCCTTCTCTATATACTATTATCCAACTATATCTGGCTATATATCCCTATATCCAATCATATAGAGGTGTTACACGTGAATAGAAGGATACCATTGACTGTTTGATAATATGGTGTTTATTCTTTATAAAAACGTGTGATAATTGGTTAATTTATTTTAAAACAACTCTTATAACAGGTTTAAATGAACGCGGCATTGTCATTGGTCCGCCTCGACCACCTATAAGTAAAGTTTCGGCACAACAGTCAATAAAAACTGTGCAACAATCGAATGATGATTGGACCAGCAATGAGGAGGAGGGGGAGGAGGTGATAACTAGGGAAAAAGGAAGGAAAAGACATAGGAGGGAGAGGAGTGATAGAGAGGATAGAAAGAGGTATAAGGAGAAAGAGAAAGAGAATGATAGGGATAGAGATAGAGATAGAGATAGAGGGAGAAAGAAAGACAAGGAGAGGGAGAAGGAAAAGGATAGACATCAATCAAAACGAAAAGCAAAAGTGTTGGATGAGAGTGGTTCTTCCGATGATGATAATGTAAAAGAAAGAGGAAAGAGAATTAGGAGAGAGGAGAAGGATATAAAGAGAAAGATAGAAGGGAAAAAGAAACATAGGAAAGGACATAAAGAAAGAGCAGGAGATCGTGATAGGGATAGGGATGGCGAGAGCGACGATTCTACACAGAAGATATTAAGGAAGATCAAACACTTGGGGAAAAAACATCAGTTAACGATATTGAAGGATATGGGACGGTAGTATATGTGTGAGCTCTCAGGCAATACTATACAACATCGTATACTATGTTATATAGGTTTAATATTAGACACCCTTATACTGCATTAAGTATGGTATTATAATCTTACATACTATGGTATTATATTAGATATAGTTTTAAGATCATACATACTATTATACTGTGTTAAATATATTATCGCTTCATGATCTGATTGATCAGATTAATCTTATCAGGGACCAATAAAATGATTCATAAAAGAGATCTTGTGGTTTTATTGAGTTCTATTGCTATGACTATAAAAATGATTTAAAATAACAAACCAACGGATAGATGCTATATTCCAATATATTTATATATATATAGGAACTAAGTATATCACCACGCTTTAATAGATTATCCTTTGCTATTGTTATCACGTCTTTTACATTCGGTTATAACTACCTATTAAGGTTAATAGGAAGTTGTTTTCCAAGACTACTGGTCTATGATTTAGTGGTCAAGTATTTCCATATACTACAAAAAAATAATGAAGTTATTGCTATTATTATAGTTTTTAGCTGTCAATGCATGTTAAAATCCTTTTCGGAAATCTATTCTACTTGTTTTATTATTTGTTTATATTATACCTTTTTATTCTCAAAGGTTGGAAATTTATCAGTTCGATTCTTTACTAGTAGGCCAACTGCTCAAGCTGATCCAGACAATGCATTAAAGAATACTTGTATAGTGTCCAACTACGATCACAGTGGTTTAGATCATAGTTATTGTACACAGTGCAAGTATACAGAGTAATAATTTTAAGGAGTCTATGAACTGAGAACAATCATATGTCCTGCAAACAGAATTCATAAAGGCTATAGCTTGTATCTTACCTATTGATAACTATCTAGACCAACTAGTGAAAGACAGGCAAACTATACGTCAAATAGAAACCAATACAGCAGCTACTTGCTTTAATTTTAATAATAAACAAAAATATGAGCTGCAACGTATTCAGTCATTAGTTAATCGCTAAAAATGGCATTAATCTCCCATTTGTCTTACAGATTAATATTCAACACAAGTTAATCGCTACATTTGGTATTAATCTCCGATTAATTGGTATAATTGGCAATAATCGTTCATCGAGTAGTATAATCAGGGGTAAAATACTATTTTTTAATATTTTTCTGTATTTTTTACATGGTTTAATAGTTATCTTCACCACAGTTAACGGCCAATAAAGCTATCCGCGTGCAACGTAATAAACCGTCAATTCAGACTAAATAACCAGAAAGGACAAAGCTGTCGTTAAGCCCAATCAAAAATAGTATATAATCGTGCAGTCCAATAAACTGTGATTTAAAATATTGGCATGGGAGCACATTCTTGAATAAAACGGTTAATGAATAAAAGCTTAATTTAATTAATTTATATAATAGTGTATGACATTTAAGTATAAAAATAAAGAGATTTCATAGTCCCATATAGTAGCAGCTAATTTAATTTTCAATTAAATGATGTGTGATACTTTATTTTGTTATTGGTGTAATTCCATATATTTACAATTTAGTTTTACCCTACTTACTGCAAACCAATCAGTGTTTAGTAATTATAAACTCAATTATAGTTTGGCATATGATTGGCTTAATTACATCATGAGCAATAAAATTGGTTAAGTTAAGTTTCTATTTTCATTTCATTTATGGGAGTGTTACGATCCTTCATTGTCAGAGTCAATAAAGCAATTACTTTTTAAAACATTAAAAACATGCATAAGACAATAGCCAAGGGGTTTAGCCTGATTGTAGCAACCGCTAGTGATGGTGGCATTGGAAAAAACGGAGGCCTCCCATGGCGTTTAAAGTGAGTGTGGAAGTTGCTTGATGCATTAACATTTGCATGTTTTGCTTGTATTGCATGTATGTATTTTATGTGTTTTGTGATGTTAATGTTAGGTTATGCATTATGCCATGTTATTAATACTATATGTATTTTATATTAATTTATATAGACATAAGAATGACTTCTAGCTGTATTTATCTCGCTATATTGGAGGAGGTAGTGTTGAGTATATATATATATATATATAGTTGGTTTGAGTATAACTTGTATAGTATAATTGTATCAAGTGATATAGAATAGAATATGTGCAAATAAATGTGCCTACATAAGATAAAAAAGGACGCTTTTAGAATTATATTTATATAGTAGGTGTATATCAGTAAGTCAATACAGAGACATAATAAATATACACAAACACATACACAAACACAAGCATACGTACACAAAATACACCACGCATACAAACAGATCTACCCATCCGCACATCACAATCATATATATAGGATATATTATCAATCTATAGTAGCAATACTTGTGCATATATAGCCTTTGTCTGATATTCCTCCTCTCATAGAGGGGATATGGCGTTTTTCAAAAAGCTTACCACTGAGGCCCAACAAGGTAGGTTTGTATTGGATAAATATCATTGGGCTTGTTTATACCTGCCAATAAATATCTTTTCTGCACATATATATGGTTATAGTTATGAATAAATTTCCTATATATAGGTAGCATATATGTACTATATTATACTATTATATACACCTATCACATGCCTATCTATCTCTCTATATATATTTGATGTTATTTTAAAGCCAGGCTCACTTTGGATATAATGATAATACCCTGGGAATGTATACCTCAATAACTCCTTCCTCTCCTCCTTCCTCTCCCTCACCCCTCAGCATTTATTCAGTATATATATATATTTCTATATTACTAATCCTTAGGTGATGGCCAAGATACCATACTATAATACTATTATGTTATTGTATTTTTATATTATATTATTATTACGTTATTATATTATTACATTATTATATGATATTGTTACTCTATAGTAGTGTATTATTATATTGTTATATTGTTATATTATTATACTATTATTATATTATTGCATTATTATTTTATCATAATGTTATATAATAAGACCATTATATTATTATACTATTATACTATCATAGTGTTATACTAATCTACTATTATAATAACACACCAGCCTACTTGTTATAATACCATTATATATATATATATAAATTTACCTTTATCTGACTATCCAATCACACCAGGCCGTCAGAATGCAGTAATTATGGGAAGAAATACATGGGAATCCATTCCTGCTAGGTTTAGACCTCTACCCAACCGTATTAATGTGGTTATTAGTACCACTCTAAGGTATATATATACCCCCTCGTGTTTTACTGCTATTATTGCTATCGATGGTTTTGCTATTATTATTATTATAATTATTATTATTATTATTACTACTATTATTATGCTTATTTCTATAATTATTACTATTACCATTAATATTATTACTATTATTACTACTATTATTATTATTGTTGTTACTATTACTATTACTATTACTATTACTATTGCTACTACCATTACTATTCATATTACTATATTTTTCTTCCCGAGCCTTCTCTTGTTTTATCTCCCTTTACGTTTTTTGACCCCTGTATCCTTATATATATATATATATATATATATACATGCTTATATTAACTTCATTATATATCTGGATCACCCTATCAGTTCTTGTTAACAGATTACTCACAGGCACTTGAAATTTAGATTGGCTGTAATAACCTATTAATAAAACTACTAAACATAGTTTTATTCATATAAATTAATAAAATAAGGGCCAATAGACCACACATTATAAATCAAATAAACCAAATTGAAACAAACCTATTCTTATTGAACTCCACGTAAAATCTATTAATACTTTATACTTAAATAATCAGCACATGTCGATGTGAAATTATATATGTATATTGTAACTATACAAAGCCTGGATGGTTAATACGTCTTTGGAAGTTCAGTGCAAGGCACGCCAAGATAATTTGGGATCATAAAAAGTGAATTATAGTAACTATCTCTTTTTATGTTGTATTATTATTGGCTATCTTAGATATATATGGACAGCCTCCTATTGGTTGAATACATTGCTGGCCTGCTAGGCATTAAACACTTAACTAATCACAAATACTCTTTAATTAATTACCTTGGTACAATAATTAATTTTCCAGTGAGGAAGACGTTCCTAATGGTGTAAAGGTGGCCAAGGGCTTTGAGGCTGCTCTAAATATAATATCTCAAGGCCCATTGTTTGATTTAATTGATAGAGTGTTTATAATTGGCGGTGCCGCTGTTTATAAAGAGGCTATCCAATCACATCTCTGCAATGAAATCTATCTTACCAAGGTCTTGGGTGATTTTGACTGTGATACCTTTTTCCCTACAGGTAGGGTTATAGTTATTAGAAAACCATTGTATTGTTTTCTTATTATGCTAGTGTATTATTATAGTATATAAGAAAATTATGATACAATCACACAATTGTTATATTGTGTGATTACATTATTCTGCTACTACGTCATTACAGTATTATACTGTTATCTTATTATATCAACATGCCGTCATATCATACTATAATTCTATAATACTATCATACACTTTTTCTTTTTACTTTTCTATGCATACGAAGTGCATTATTACAACTCTTATGTATATAGATATGTAAGACATAACATATATATATGGTGATATCTACCTATATATTTGTATTCTTTCTACTTATGTATGGTATGAAAGGGCAAGATAGAAAAGAACACATTAAATACATTATATTATTCTATATCATACTCTATAATAAAACCACAATATTAGCCAGTATGCATTTTGTCAATAGTTATTTGCCCTCTGTCTTCTCTCTCTCTTTAACACACATATAATATGTATTTATATGTTAGTGTTAATTTATTGTAGTGGTAATCTGTGTTTAGAGTTATTTTCCTAACCCTGTTTCCTATTATGATCTCTTAATCTTTCTTTTGCTCTTTGAGTTTTATTTAACCACTGGTAAATATTGGTACTAATATGGTGTTTTAGATCTATCTCGAGCGGTGTATTATCCATACCACTATTGTTTGTTAGACCTGGTATAGTAAGTGTGTCTCAGTTATTAGTTTCAAGTATGTCATGCATAATGTTAAACACTATGAAAGGTAATGGGCCTAGTAAATTAGACACTATGTTTTCTGCTTGTGTGCAGGTTCTAACACTTTCCCTTTGAAATTCTCTTTCCCCTTCCTATTTCTCCTTTTCTTATTCTCCCAGTAAACCCTATGGTATACCAGCTGAAAAACGAGAGTGAAGATCAACAGGAAAATAATATTACGTATCGTTATTGTACCTATACTAGAGTATAATATCTGTATGTTAGTATAGCAATTAATCTCTCAACATTTCAATTGGATAATTAAGTTGTCCTGGGAATACTTAGATTGTTTAGTTGTAGGATAATGCCTATATATTGGGATAGTGTACTATATATATATATATATTAGAATAGGACTGTGTATGCATCCAAATTAACGGAAATTTGGTTAAAAACAGTAATTTATGTTATTTTTAAACGATATATTTTATTGGTACAAGATAAGGGCGAGTTTGCCGTTCATGGGGGGATACACATAAATTGTTTATCTAATCAACAACTTACGATACTCAATAATACTCAATTAGCCTATACATAACATCCGGTTCTCAAACGAGTAAACGAAATACTCTAAATAATCGAGAGATAGCCTGAGCATGTTTGATTCTGATCCATACACCTTCCTTGGGTAATCTAGAGAAAACATGCTGATGACATTATATTATAGGTGCATCTCATTAAATCAATCACATCTTATGCGCTCTTGTTTTGTTTGGTATGGAACTATAAGCCCATAAAATGTGAGCACGATTAATCACTATTGGTCATCTGCTCCAATGGACTCACTTATTTAAGTATTATATTCAAATTTAAAGATCATGATAAAATTGTAAAACTGGCTCATGTTGTATTGATTCGTATAGGCTGGATACTCTTTGCCAAGAAAATCCATATGAAGTACTATTCCTCTGTAGAGCTGCAGGAGGTATCATATCTCCATATCAGACAGACTAAACTATAGTCTATATTTATACGATAAAATATACGCATCCATTTTTTGATGATTCAGTACAAATAAACGGCTTTTAATGTTTAGTTGTATCCATGGTCAAAGATACTATGAATTTATTAGTTTCAAATTAATGTTAAACTAAAGTAGCTTTGTAGATCTAAGGAATTTGTTTTCTAATTAAACATAGCGCCGCATAAATTTCTGCCTCCCTTCAGTCTACTTACTTTCGGCTTGCTATTATCATCTGTTTGTTAATGCATGCTGATTGATGATAATTTCAATTTAATCAAAAGAGTTTTAGGTGTAAATTGGACCATAGAAATATGATGGTAATGATGAGATTATTTTATTCGTCAAGGGTATAGTTAATCAAATATAATTTAATCGTCGGTTATTTTGTGATTCCCGTAGAAATCCACAGTTTTTGTAGGTTCTTGTTTATGAGAAGAACTGATATGTATGGCTATCTATCTATGCGCTCCTCTAGGTGGGGAAGTTCCCTAGGAATGCAATTATAACACAAAATATACAATTTCCTCCCGGCAATGAGCACATTAATGTTAAAAATACTCGAGCTATCGAATAGAGTTTAACTAGATAAGATTATACTAAACAGATACCTTAATTGGTAATTCTAATACTAACTAATAAAATAGAATTTTATTATCTATAAATACAATAAAAAAATACAGTTAAAGATACATTAAAATATCACTGGTTTGCTATCAGCCTCCGTATGATATCAGCTCTCCACCGTATTCATTGAGATATGGCTACATAAAAGCCAAAGATTAATAAATACAGAATAATTCTGAATAATTCACAATTAGATATATATTTTATCCAAATATTCACCAGTCATATTTATTTTTAATCAAAAGTGGTTTTGCTTTATTTTATTTTATTTATTTCCTCTGCTTTGTATTTTTCAAGTTTCCTACGAACTATCTCAACCCGCTAAGAATTTAAATTTTTTTGGAGTCAAAACAGATATGGATTCACTCAATATATTGTATTTTTATTATTTATTATTTTTATATCTCAAAATCTTATCAACATAAAACTGACATAGAAAGCTACTTCAAAGATTCAAGTGAGATAAAGTGGCTCATGTTGATGCTCATATCCTTTTGTCTTTCTATCACGTACTTTTCCTACCACTATTGTACTCTGCGACGTTTCTTTTTTTGATTCGTTAAGAGGCCTATGATCTTACTCAAATGTTTTATAGATCTCCATTTTTGCTTTATCGAAATTGCTGAAATATTTTATCTTGCTATCCTTTTATAGGTTGCTTTATCTTCATTCCTCACGCACGCCAAGGTTGCCAAATTACCTATTCTGGAAATAATCCCTTTGGACGTCATGAGGTTATGGAAAACCCAGTATAAGCATGTTAGCCTAAGGTTATGTTATGGCATACATTGTCAATACCATAGTCTTATTTCCCAGGACACTAATACTGTTACTTTAGTACCTCTTCCTAAGAGTCATTACCCTATTCTTTTTCGTTTTGTTGATTATTTGAAACCTTTACATGAACCACAGCCAATCATTAATTCATGACAACATTGGTTATCAAGACTACCTTTTTGTGTGGTATCTGAGAAAGAAATTGACCGCAAACAAGTGAAAAGTGGAAAGTTTTGATCCTGATAAACTGACCATGTTTTACTTTTAAGTAACAGTCTCTATAGTTTAAAACAAAACAGCTGGCTTTAGCACAAGATATTAACTGACTGGTTTGATGGCATTGATATGAAGTTATGCTATTTTGATATATATCTATCTATGCTCACACCTTTACTTTCCCACAAATTATTTTTCCTTCCAATCTGGGTAGAATAACTCAGGCTCTGTATTGGTCTAGATATTACTAAATCGCTCCACAAGTAATAAACTAAAAGTTATTCTTTATAGCACTAGAATATTCTAGTGTTTTCTTGATTAAAAATGATTGGTCACACGCATCTTAGATTAGCTACTGATGCTATTATGACAACGTTATGATCAATTCATACTAACTAATCATGACTCTTATCCAAGAAATTAATGCTATAATAATATTATCGAATTTATAAGTGGTCGAATTCACACTTAAAGCCCTTTTGATTACACGATAATACATCTATACTACTATACTACAATATAAATTTAATGGTATACTATCATAAATATCCTTAGCTATAGCTAGTTAACCTATGCATGCATGCCAATAAATCACTCCTTGTGCATATATGTACTACAATAACATCCTTACTATGCATGAATATGATTCACTTTATTAATTTTCTTCCCTCTCTCTATTCTGCCTTAGCACGAGGTGCTCCAGTGGTCCTGAAGATGACCGAGTCATAGCCTGGATCCATGGTCATACAGGCATATACAGCCATCCACACAGACACAATAAGGCCTAGTACTAACCATAACATAATGTGGAAGGTAACAGGGAAGTTGGCGTTATACCAGGAACTTGCAAGGATTATATTGTTGGTACTGTAGATCGTATAAAGATATATATGTATGCATGTATTTATACGTATGGGTAAATATATACATATTAGTCTTAGGCTGGGTAAGTATATAAATGTATGTATGATGTTGTATAATGTGCAGTATGGGGAGCAGACAGAGGATTCATAAAATACAAGAACTGTCAACAATAGCTACATATACAACCTAGGCAAAGTAACTATAAATAAATCTATCTAATTAACTAATGCTGGATTCTGAAGTATTCTATATATAAAATGCTATATTTACATAGCATAAAAAGGTTCTGTCTGAGACAGAATAGTGATTCTTAATTCAGTCATGATACTGAATAAATGCTATACAGGTTTTATCTTAAATTTGCTGTTTGCATAAATTGGCTGCTACCCTGAATATAGGCGAGATAATTATAATTACTCAACAGACTGAAATCAACAAGAGTAATTAAAAGTATATAGGGAATATGCAGTATAAACTTTAAGATTATATATATGTACAAGACAAATCAAATTCTATTGCATAGTAATGCTATGGTATGCAAATAATATATAATATAAAGTATTATATCAGTGGTGTCATGAACTTACACTGCCCTCTGTCTACGAATTGACGCATTGGTGTCATTGTTGACATTTAACTCTACGACCATAACTACAGCTGCGTCGGTATATATCTGGTTGGCCTGTAGGGAGGCCTGGGAAGGGCAGGGATAGAGGGAATAAAAGCTTGAGTATAGTACGTGTAGTGTGGTATAGTATAGGACAATATAGTATAGTATTACGATAGTAGTAGTAGTGCGGTTGCAACTCACCTTTTCAATAAAGGCAGTAGTCATTTTCTTGCAGGCCTGAGCCTCAACAGATTTAGAGCCATAGTTTGATATAATTCCCTAAGGAAGGACAGGGAGAGAGGGGATGAGAGGGCAACCAATAAGGTCACACAGAAAGAAGGAGAGAGGGTAGAATAATATTGGTGTAATACCTAGGATACTAGAGAGGAAGGAAAAGAGAAGGTATTCTATAGCCAATTAGAATACAATTATTACCTTACAACCAATGAGAGAAAACGCTAGGAAGTCAGGCTTTCCAGCAGTGGCTGTTTCAGTCAACTCCGCCGCCACCTCTAAACTCCTCATAGTGGCTACTAACTCTACCAATAGGAGAAAGTCCGCCTAATCATATATGGATGAGTGTGAATATGTGCATAAGTATATATGCACGTGTTAGGAGGGTTGCTATTGATTGCTCTATCCAATCTAATCAGATCATCTTTCAGTCTCTATTTGATTGGTTAACCATATAATAATAATAATAATTGTGGTAATAGCAATAGCAACAATGACAATAATAATAATAATAATAATAATAATAATAATAATAATAATAATTATAACAATAATAGCAATAATAATAATAATAATAGCAATAATAATAATAATAGCAATAATAATAATAATAATAATAATAATAATAATAATAACAGCAATAACAACAATAAAAATAAGAGTAGTAATAACAATAAATCATACCTCTTTATTCATATTAAAGATGACATTATTGTAAGTCAAGTTGTTGCTGATTGGATTAAATACAGCCCCCTGAACATAGTTCTCAACCAGTTGGGGAATAGCTATAATAGATAGCGATGGTATATGAGTGATATGATTAAAGGAATATCATATCATATATTGGTGTATATATACTCTACCAAATAGAGTAAGTAATACCTGCTATAGCTATATGTTAACTATATTCAGTATTTCTTTAACGTCATTATGACATATCATCTTGTCATTATTAATACATGCTACTAATAATACACTTGGGAAGACAAGACTAATAACACAGATTTAACCCAAATACACACAAGTATAATATAATATAATATATAAGTCCTATTAATTCCGCTTTAAACACTACTTTACTGTAGTGTTGTTTACTTTACCTTCATGACTTCAAATTTAATCTGGTAATCATACTGTATCTTTAATGTATTTTGTTCTTATTTCATATATATATATGATATGCTATAACACGATAACATAATATAATGCAAGGGAATATGATATGATATGATACAATACAATACAATACAATACAATACACTATATATACCTTTCATAATGGCATCCCCAGTTAATGCTAGACGATCACTGGTGCGTCCACCCAGACTCACAAGTGATTGGGTCTATACGCACTAATGGTTAGTATTAATTGGCCCTAGATCATAGGCTAGGGTGATACAGAGAGATATATTAATAGAATATAATGGAACAGATTGTGGTTTAGATGTGAATAGGGTACTGGTATTAGAAATGTAGTCAAAGTAATAAATTTATCAATAGAATACAATGACCTATGATCTATCCTATCATTATAAAGATTGATTATCTGACTTATCATTAACCCAGGTGCCCAGGTGTATAGGTTACCAAGATGATTTTCAACCAATTAAATAACACCTATCTTACCCCTACAACCTCCCGCCATGCAACAGGTTAATACTATATGCATCTAACACTATTAATAGATCGATCTATGTAGCTATCTCCCTTTCTATCTGACCCTCTATCCCTTCTTCTCCCTCTGCCCACCTCTCCATACCTGGTTATCCCAGCTATACACTACGGCATCCTTTGTCTCCTGTGGGGCCAAAGCTCTAGCAAGTAGACTGTCAACAGACATACATAGTGTAAGAGAGTGAGAGGGAAGCTGTCTTATATAGTCGGCCAAGTTACCCTTCAGTGGTTGACTGTCAGCACTGCTGTATGCCGTCACATCCTCCCCTGTATGTGACAGGGTAAGTTAGATTTTAATAATATAAATACCCTATATGATAGAATAGGATAAGATATAAGATATGGGATATAGGGTAGAGGGTATAGGGCACAGAATATATGATATATCATATAAGGTTTAAAACTAGCTTATCCAATCAATTACCAGGATAGAGTCTATAAGAAAAACATATGCCATAAGGTAAGAAAGAGAGTTGTGCAGGTAAGGGGTGTAAATTATTAATTAATGAAGATGATTCCTTAGTGGACCATCATAGGTGTGTGAAAGTCTAGATGGAGAGAGAGGGATGCTTCTCCCTACCCACCCTTCACCATTATATATAGCCTCACAAGCACATATATACATACACACATACATACATACTTACTTATATGCACATACCTACATATTTCCACATGTGTCTACGTAATATATATATACATATACACCAATACTCACCCTTATCGTCTAACCATACCCGGCCCAGAATGCCATTTTCTGAGTCATCCGAACCGGTCAGCATGCTAACCAATGAAGATAGATCATCGTTTCCGGTAGAATCTATATCCTGTACGTGCTGTGCATTGCTATAATCTGATTGGATACAAGCCCCGCCTCTACTATTAGTATGTTATGGTGGAAATATCATGCAGCTGTTTCATTGGTGTTGCCGAACAACCTAGGGTACCAATGACAAAATAAATGCACACATGGATTAATTTTTTAAAATTAAAAACAAAAAATAAAGGCAAAACACAAGATGACGTACTTACATCTATGGCTGAAAGTACCCAATAGCCAATTTCTTTATATTTTTAATTTTTAATTTGTTTTAAACAAAAACAGATAATAAGATGGGACTACATGAGGATATATAGAGTACCATATTGCCATATATGGCCACAACATACCAGTGCTCTCTCCTTCCACCACAAATAGAACTAGAGCCTTGGGAAGATCCAATGAATTAAGAGCAATCAGACGGGTAGGCGCGCTCTGTGTATATAGATCAATGTGTTTAGCTACATATTGATCTTTATATTTTTATTGGTTTTAAGGTAGTTTTAAATATCTAGACCAATGATATATCTTTTAGGAGGATAGGGGTTAATTATTAGGTGAAAGTAAGCATTGGTTATTGTGTAGGTGTAGGGAAAATATAAATAGATGTGTATAGGCATATACGTCTAATAAGGTCATAAGATATGAGCATATTAGCATAATAGTATAATAGTATGATAATATAATACAAGGGTAGCAAAATAATATAATAGTATAATAGCTTAATGCTATAACAGTATAACAGTATGATAGTATAATACCACAACACTACAACAGTATAATATTAACTCAAATTCTACCGACCCTACCAACCCTGACTATTACTTACTCTATAGGATGTCAGACCCAGGGAATGAGCAAAAATATCAGCTATCTGCGGGAGAGTGCATAGAGATGTGGAGGTAAAGGACATTTCAGAGGGAGCATGGAGGATAGATAGTTTGTTACTAGCACCTGAGAGGAAGAGGAAGAAGGAGAAGGGGTGAGAAAGATAAAATAATATAATAAATAATAAATAATATACCACATACGATCATACTACCATACAAACCATCCTCTATAATATTATATATATAATACCCATAGAAAGATGAAATAATCATTATAAGCCAATATGCTTATGTTATTGTATTTCCTTACATGCATGGCATGTATATATATACACCCTAGCACGTGGCTATATACAGGTCTGCATACATGTTATTTCAATACATGTAAATTATCATGTACTCAATGTGTGGATATATATAATTGTATTTGACCACCAAGCCATGTTTCCATTACTATATATGTATGTATCTATATGTTTATTCATTCATCTTTATAGACTAAATATGAGTGGGTGGTGGGTTGATATAAATAATATATACGTGTGCGTGTACTGTATTTGAGACAAAACAACGAAAACATTAACCATAATTAGTAGTCCAACATAGCATAATCAGCAACAAAACAATAACATAACGTACATACCTTGGACAAAGCCAAGGGCAGAGAGCGCCAATCCGGCGTAGTTATAACAGCGCATACCGAAAAGCTATATACTTATAATAGTTAATAATAATATAGTAAGGATATAATTAATATACAGGTGTGTAATGTAATATATAGTTATATACAAATATAAATCCTATTTTAGATCTAGTTGAGAATTCAAGCTGACAATTGCACTATAAATTTATTAATTGAATTAAAAGTTTAAAATTAAACATTTCTTAATATGGATATTAATTTATTTTAAAGTTAAAACAAATTATTTTATTGCTGATTCAATATCAATGCTAGAAATTGATTGATGAAATTTATTAATCGCATCAGTTAATTATTGATTAATTGATTTAATTAAATAATTATTACATAAGTCGTATTCAAAAAATATTGATTGTAAATCGACATAAACAAATCCTATCTTTTTCTTTCTTTGACTTGTTACACACTATGATATGTTGTTGTCTAACATACTATAAGCATTTTAATAAATATATAAAATATAATATGTATAATATGACGCTAAATAGTAGAATAATCTGTGAAGAAATTTAATATATAAAATACAATATATGAATAAGAACTTGTGAAAGGCAAAGTATGACATATGGTATAGGAATTATAGTTTAAATTATAAGCTTTTAAACAAAATATATCACAAGTAATACGGGAGCTGCAATACATGATATATTATATAAGTAATATAATATATGAAATATAATATTTAGGAAATCCATGACAATACCGTGGGTGATGACAATTGGACATCAGATCATTCACCTATGAATGGCATGCATTAGTAATTTTAAATTCTTTCAACCAATACGAATAGTATGCCAACCGATCGCGTTTACTGGATACATATTTCACTATAATGTACTATCGATAACCCTGTATAATATGACATAAACTGTTTTACAGCCGTTCTAAGAAGATAGTTGAAGTTATAAGAAAAAACACAGCAATGTTTCCTAACTATGGTTTAATAATGTATGTGGGATAAAATTTATTGCGACAGTATAAACCTATGCGGACTAAGGAGTTAATTCGAGATAAATAATAGAATTATTATAAAATTAAGTCATGATAGAACCGCATATCCCCTACCCACTGATATAAATAGGTTAAGATTTTACTATTAATCTACACATATCCTCACCACAGAATGTCTCCATATACATGCTTTAGAAATGGTAAAATTATAGGGTAAACATAATATACCCTGTCTATATTTTAAACCGTTACCTGACAATAACCCATGTCAGGTGGCGGACCATAGTGTAAAGAAATCCTAAAGTTCCGTCTCAAACATACACTATGCGAGGAGACTAAATTTGGATCCAACTGTGTACCTAATATAATATGGTATGCATGTCTTAATCCCAATCTGAATTATTATTATTGCGCAGGTTCGATAAATAATCTCTACTATTTGATTAAATAGCAGATAATCAATAAATAGAATATATGTTATATTTTAATACAAATAAATAAATAGGAATCGCTGCAACATATTATATATTTTTCAATATATACTAGTTTATGTATTAACCAGAATCATTCCAGAAGCCCGGACACAGTCTAGGGCGCTAGGCAGGTCAACTTAACTGTTTTATATTTAACAATAAAACTAAAAATTAGGCTAAAAATAGCACTTTAGTGAATAGCCGCGCATTGCTTATAAAATTATGATTATTATTGGTGGCCAAGGTGAACCAATAGGCGTACAATCATTTAACCATATTAGGCGTGCTTATGATATGCGTCCTCTAACATAGACTAGTACGTGAAAAAACGTAACAGTGCGGCAACAATAAATTAAACTCTAAAAAATGATGTGGAAAGATAGATATAATAGCAGTCATATTATGTTTGAATATGCCTACACATGTCGACCTTAACCTTACTAGAGGGTTTTAAACTGTTAAAGTTTAGACTACTGTAAATAAATCAAATCAAAATACTCTGACTATATAGCTGCCTTCAATTTATAATAAATATTGTATCCATGTCTAACCGTTCTATCATATCTTCTTTCTAAACAATTTAATATTTCATGACTACCACCATAAACGTATTATATATATATATGTTTAACTACTATATTATATGATGTGTCATCTGCCCACCGGCAAGGGGTAGTCGCCGTGGCGACCCTCATTATACATAACCCTTTCAGTGCGATACACTCTATTATCAGAGAAGTTATCATTACCACTCCCACTACCATTTTCGCAATATTTTTGTCTCTCCCTCATATACCCACTGGGTGGAGGACCATACTGTACCCTCTCCTCTGCATACTCTACAACAGGATGGCTGTATTCCTCTGGATACTCCACGGACTGCTGGTAATTGTAGGGAGCCCCAGGGTGAGGGCCAGGGGGTGGATTCATGTGTGATGAGTTGTATGGGGGACTACTCTGTGTATGTACATTCCGTTCTGGCTCCTTTTCATAACGGTAAGGAGTGCTGCGTGGTGGGTGAGCACTAATCCCGGGCATCACCATGGTTACTCTCTCTGTAGGAGGGGGAGGGGGTTCACTATACCTCACTCCCTCACTAGGGTCTTTGTATTGAAATTGAGGGTAGGAGGCAGGAGGGGGTGACCAATAATCTCTATCTTCCTTCTGAACAATGTGATGAGAGTTAGCCCTTGCCCTGTGGTAACCAGGGGCAGGCCCCTCGGTCATTGGTGGAGCGCCGTGCATGGGTACAGAGAAATGACGTCGTTGGCCAGGAAGGGCTGAGGGAGTGGCAGACAGAGGATGAGGAGGAATATGCTGCATGCTATCTGAATGGGCGTTATTATTGGATGGTGGTGGGGGCATGGTGTAGCTTTGATTGGGGTATTGAGAGGTATAAGAGGGAGGGGAGGAAGGTGGATAGGTGTAACTCCTTTCATACGTTGTAGGATCTTGAGATTTATAGGGAGCAGGGGAGGTAGGGGTGGGGGTGTAAGCAGGGTATGTATATGTACGTTCATACTGGGTGGGCTCCGGCGGGCCACTATACGAGTATGGTACTGGATAGCCATTGTGTGCTGACCGTTGGGAATAGTTTTTGCTTTGATACTGCGAAGTGGAAGGTCGCTGTATAGGAAGGAGAATCATAATTAGAATGCTACTCTATTATTAGTAGTAGTTGGTGCTAATGATCAATAATTATATAATTAAGAGGATAATGTTAGCTTCACTCGGTATGTGATAACCGTGATAATCAAGCTATAAATGGCGTATATTAAACTTATATTTAATATATGATTTGTATCCACGATGTGTAACAACATATCATAACAATCATTTTTCATTTATTTATTGCTATTTTTGCAGTAAAAATAGTATAAGATTATCTTAACTAGCTTTAAATACAGTATATTGTAATGTGCTGCATATGTTTAAATTGAATTTCACTACGAATAATAATAAAAATACAGGTATATAGCCTAGATAATATAAACCGGGCAGAAGGAAAAAAAATCCATATTACATTATATAACATCATCTATGTTTACTATCCTATACTGTAACGGCTTACATTATATGGCCAATATTCTTGAGGGGCAGACGAACTATTAGACGAATTATTCACTGGTGTGCGCGTAGATGTTTGGCCATTGGGGGCCGTCTCCTTGTCTGCGTGTGATTTGTTGTTAGCCACGTCTTTCCAGATGGCTTTGATATCCGTTGATATCTTAATTGCAAATCTTAAAATTTAAATATGGATATTAGATTGAATAAAGCAACATGACAGAGGAAAGAAAGACGAGAATAAACATGAGAGAGTGGACATACAATGGCATGAACAATGGTACAGCGGGAGAGAGAGTAATAATAATAAAAATATGAAGATAGGGATTAATAAATGACATATATGATATACTAACTTTGACTCCCTGCCATATAGGCTGGTACAGGTGTTCGTTTGTTGTTATTGTGCTTTAAGCGCATATGAGTCTAGAATGGAGAAGGAGGGGAAGGGAGGAAGGAGAAGAGTGAGTGAAGGCAGATAAAACATAATATAATATAATATAACAAAGTAGAACATAGCAAAAAATACCCATGTCCCTTCTCTACCTACCCGCCCACCTCCCTCTCTTTCTCTTACCTGTAATGAACTGTCACTAGCATACACACGATCACAGTTAGGGAAGGAACACCTAATATTTCTCTTCAACTCTTTATATGTCCTTCTATGCCTCCTTCTTGACGTATCGCCTTTGTCCTCATCATCTCCCCCAGGGCTCAGCCAACCATTACCTCTATTATCATCAGGCATATCTATCTCCATATGGATGGACCCCTCCCCTGGTTTACCTCTATGTACATAACATGATGTTAGTGTGTTATCGTGATAGTAGACTATATTCATAGTAGACTATATAATATGTTATTATGGTAGATTATATTTCATGGTAGTATATTCAACTGAGAGTGGGTTATATGGTACAGGATAAAATAGAGTAAGTATGGCATAGTGTTTAGTAGCAGAGTTGTGGGCATATCTTACTTAACAATTAATAAAAACTGCTTTGAATACAAATATAAACTACTATACCAAGGATTGCAGTAGTGCAGATGTTATGTGTTGGAATAGATTAACACAATAATAATAATTATTATTTTTATTATTATGTCTCGAGTCAAGGCTAATAAATTATAATACACGTTATATAATGGCAGTAGTACGATACTATACACCAATCACTTAAAGCGAAATATTACCGACAGTTAAGTATTTTATGTTTATAGCGGGAAATAATAAATAGATAAATAGATAAATAGACAGATAGATAGGCAAAAGATGCGGGGAATAATAAACAAAAGCATCTCACTTCTAAAAAAGAGTTTTATCGTGTATCTTTTTATGAGTATGTTCTTGCATATACCTATAAAACATGGGTTTAAATCGTCATGTTTATATATTGTCTGCATACGCATATATGCATTTATGCATTATATATATGCTATGTGGGTTTGTTTGCAGAGCCAGATGTATACATGTTTTCATATATACTAGTGTACATACCTTCGTCCATATCTGTCGTTGTAGTCATAATTTTTAGAATAGACCGCATTAGATCTATCATCTACCATTTTCAAAGGCCAGTGTTCGACCGGAGTTACAGTTACTGCCTCCAACATGGTAAATTAACACCCTATATTAGAAGGCACAAATAAAGCAAATAAAGGAGTTATATGAATAGATATTATACTTTTACTCTTATTATTCGGAATATATATATTATATAAATAATGTGAAAACACTACTTAAAATTAAACTTAAAGACAAAATATCAAAAATTAATGATAATAATACATAAACAAGAATTATACGAAATAAATTTAGCGGCGACAAACACAGAAACAGGTTTCAATGATACTGAGTTGTAAATTTATTTGCACGGTAGTGCAGAGCATAGCATAATAGCATTAAGAGCCAAATTTTAATATCATTAAATATTATCATCTATACTAAAATGTAAGTCAATCAGGCCTAAAAACAAACAGGCGATATCATACATCTAAATATATCTATATACAATGTAAGAGATATGATACATAATTCTTATCTATCTATTTATCTATCTATCTATCTATCTTTCATCATTATCTATTTGTCATCTCAACACAATGGGGAATTTTAGCAATGTGTAGTGTAACCCCGTTCACATGTATCATTCCGTGACCCTTCCCCAATAGATAATATAGGGTGGACGTGGGGTAAATAACTGTAAATAAGTTTAAATTTAGGTGATCTTCATCGGTTTATGTTTTTCTAAAGATCTTAGTAATTATTATTTTAAAAAATATCAGTTTATGTTATAACTTATTTGTGGTTTTGTTTTCAAAATGTTTTTTTTATTAAAAAAAGCAAATTTATTTTATAATTATAAAAGAGTGTGTGAACTGTAATAGCAAAGGCCATACACGCAAGTGTTATCAGCCAGATAAAGCATCTTGTTATTGGTTACTTATTATTAATTAGCCATTGCTTAGAAAGAGAGGGGGCAAGATGGTACTTACCAGGGTCAAATTAAAAGAAGAGCACTATTTAGATAATTATATATATATATTTTCATACATATATAAATATATATATATATATATAAATAAAAAATAAAAAATAATTTTCTGCAACATAATTATGCCTATTAGATTTATAAACACATAAAATTTATACCTTTAATGGTAGATAACAAACGTGATAACACAAATTGATTATCTAGCACGCATGATAGTATGAGAATCATGTAGGAGACATCAAATGTTTTAAACGGAATGTGTTCAAATACAAAAAAAATGAAATTACTTTACAATCAAATTCTCTTATTAATTTAAAATTCTGTTTGTTTATACATGTTGAAACTTGGCATTAGCGCCGCATCCACGGATTCGATCTTTTTTAAAATACCTCATAAGACGATTAGGATATATTTGTAACGATTACATAATCGCAGACGAGTTGTTTGAGTCATCTAAATATAACTTTATTTATATTATAAATTTATTTAACTTTGAATTTTTATTAATTGAAATTTCTATGATATTTTGACAAAATTATCTTATTGTGCTAACAAAATATTAAGAATTTTTATGATTATTTAAACATTAAAGCAAGTCTTGAAAATAAACAATTGAAATACTTCACTTGGAATGTGTGATGGGTACCTAGACAGGAAATGAGATCATTGGATAAAATAAAATAAAATACCGATTATACAATAATATCTTATATCCAATGATAATAGAGATTGATATTGTGTGATCTGCTCTTTACATTTGTAGTTACAAATAGACCAGGAATATGATACAACAGCTCTCCTGTTTGATTAGTCAGCATAAAACTCGGGAACTTGCCCTTATTGAGATTGTCGCACCCCCCGAGATCTGGAATTATATGCACATGATATTTCTTATTATTAAAAATATATCAATACTCGGTGGTATAGTGCATTTAAATAGCCTACGTAGGCCTTTGGTGTGGATTTATTATTGTAAATTTTAAAGAAAGGAAAATGGGCATTATCTGGACCCCATTTTTTTTTGCTATTATCTTAGGCCATGATTGTAAATAATCATTCATATACTAAATTGCAACTGTTTATCTATAATGATATGTTATTATGGTTATAATAGTCATTATATAACAAGTATAAAAAATTAACGTCAAATTATATGATGCTTTGAAACAGAAGGTTTCAAGGTTTTGAATATGAAAATAGAGAATTTGATGATAGAATGCTATAATTAAACTTGGTAAATAGAGTTAAAATCTCTACGGGTTTATATTTTATTTTTTAAATAATTTCTAAGGTTTTCTTATAGGTGGGCACGAAAATGGCAAAAATCTCTTAACGTTTATTCGCAGGCCCGGCTTAAGATCATTAGTCGTGAATGTTAATATTCACAGATTTATTTACATATTCTAACCCGAGCATTTTTAAATGGTTTCTTTAAAGACAATGACTGATTCTTCAATTATAATTATAATTAAAATGTAGTAGTATTATTGGCTTTACCTTGCAACATAAGCCATATGTTCTTATGCATATAGACTACTGCTAGCTATGCGACATGTTATGTGAAGCAATTATGAAAATAATATCACGTGCCCACGTATCTATTGGCTTATTAAGCCTACCAATTATCATGTAATCTTCCATTTTGATATTTTAGACCTGAACTGAATTAGTAAAAACAAAATTCTTTCCATTTTACTAAAGATCCCCAAGTATTTGGAAAGCCATGTATAAAGCGCTGTTGAATGCGCTCAAGCCAAACAAGCGACTAGTACTTCATATACAGTAAGACAATAATAACCAGTAGCTCGCTAAGTTCTTTATATAGTGATCTTATTCTTTTAATGTCAACACAGAGTAGATAACACTTTCTAAAATATAATGCCATTTCATCTAAAATCGACTATTCTGTAGAGGCTCACCCTTTTCCCTGCAATGTATGTATCTATTTGCTAACTTTAGCCTACTTGGGATTTTCTAGTATTTAAAAAATCAACGAAATTTTAATTCTCATCGTTATTTTTTAGTAAAATTACATTTAAAATAGAAGCATTAAAAATTACTATGCTGAAATAGTTTAATATATATTTATGATAATGGCTAATAGTTGTTTTTGCTGTTTCCTAATATTGGATTGAAATGCTCTATCTAAAAATAGGAACAGTTTTACTGCTCCAGCCTTGGAATTTATAACAGAAAAAGTCAGAAAGAATTTAACTTAAAAATTAAATGTATGTTTATATTTATAGCGAGCTTATTAAAATATACGTCTGTTTTCTTAGGGTGATGGACTTAAATATTATTCTTTTATAATACTTAAATCTGCTCAGACTTTAGTTATAGACATGTGACCAATCAGGATGGGATTAGTAAAAATATAATATAACATAAAATAATAAAATAAAATAAAATAAAATAAAATAAAATAAAATAAAATCAAATAAAATGAAATCTAATATAATATAATATAATATAATATAATATAATATAATATAATATAATATAATATAATATAATATAATATAGTAATAAAAAAAAACATAATATAACATAATATAATATAATATAATATATAATATAGTATAATCTAATGGGACACAAACAGAAATGAATTAAAGTTTTATATTATGCTAAAATATTTTCAGCCAATCATATGTTTTCAAGTGAATATTGATTGATAAATCAGGCAACATGAATTGTAGTAACGTGCATGAAATTAGGTTCAAGCTATTGGAACCAGAGTGCATACGATGGCAAGGATCTGATATTGGTAAATCCAGATAGTCATTCATTTACACTTTACCCTACACTTTTATTTCTTATACTAAATCAGGATTGCACATAGACTTATTTGTAGTACCATATATTAACATATTTCTAAAGACTATGTCACGTGCGCTTTTATTTATTTTAGTAAGACTGCACATGCAAGGGTTTTCCTAATTAGAGGCGGTGCTTGGTATGCATCAAAAGGAAGATCTGGTAAATGTCAATAGAATGAAAAATGGGTATATATGACCATTTATGTATGCTTTTGAAACAAAGAGATATGCGGGAACTGAGAACAGAAATAGGTTATTAAATTTTTATGCTTATATATGTGTGTATACAGTCGATTAGCTATTAGCTAGAGGATTTAATTTTTCATTATCAGTTTGGTAAATCGCCAATAGACTAGGCTACAATATATATTTTTAGAAGTCTTAACATCCTTTTCAGGGTAAGCATGTTAAATAAGTCAATATAGTATTAATGTACATGGATAATTTACTGCTAAAATTGTCATATTGTTTATTTTAGTCTGTGTACAGATTGATAGATACGTTTATTGCAAGGCATCGTTTCTATTGGTTGATCCCGATTAGTATTATAACCTGTTGGGAGTAATAGGTAGAGACAGGAGCGTTCCTTTGACCTATATTCGTTTATAAAAAGCTAGAAGACCGAATTAAGTAGCGTTTTAGCGTGTCCCTTTGCATACACGGAGTACAGATATGCTAAGATATATTTTTATCATTAAACAAGTCCTGCGGACTTGTTTTTGACAGGATGCACTAAGAAACGAGTTATCTGGAAATGTATGATCTAAAATGGCTTATTATGTAGTCACGGGACCATTGTTTTCTATTAGTTCAATTTTAATCGATCATCTTGGATTGCCATTTAACACCAACAGATAGCACTAACTATTTTTCGAGACTACATATGTAATAATAATTGCTATTAATAATATCAAATGATTATAGCTATAAAGAAATACCTAGATTAGTTAAATATTCTTGCTTTAACATGACCACAATCTTGATTCATGTGGGTAATGTGGGACAATAATCATTGTGTATTTCATGCACATTATCTTGAACAAAGATTACAATTTTAATGAAAAATATTAAACATGTTCCAGACTGGATATGAATCATGAATTTTTTTGCTTATAATTATGGTGTATTAATTTAGTTAAGTAGTTAATGTTTTACTTGGTGATAAGTTTATGCGTGTCAGATTTTGGACTATAAGTTAAACAGTTAGTTAAGTAAATATTTGTCACAGAAAAAGTTCCTTCACAAAAAAAGCAATGACACAATTTGCTTCAAGAGAGCATATTCCTCAAAGCCATTAAAAAGTAAGAATTACCATACTTTCAATTATAAAATAAACAAACCTCTTTTTATGCACTAAAGTATATATGTTGCTA
The DNA here is from genome assembly GCA_002751075.1 of Ichthyophonus hoferi. Taxonomy (NCBI): domain Eukaryota; class Ichthyosporea; order Ichthyophonida; family Ichthyophonidae; genus Ichthyophonus; species Ichthyophonus hoferi. The sequence continues at coordinate 56,732 of NAOQ01000116.1, read as the reverse complement.
TTTTCATTAATCATTAATCCTATTAAGGAATTGTACCATTAACACTACACTACTCGATGAAAGACAAAGGTTCATTAGCTGTAAGATTAGAATCATAGTAAAAACCCGTTTATGATGTGAATTTGCCTAAACTTTATTGATAATGTTATTATAATGGAGTAGTACATATAATAAATATATTACTACAACATTTTACTTAAAAACTTTATTGAAGGTGCTTTTAAACTATACTTTTCTAGATTGAAGTGCAGGATCCAGGCCATCTTGTCACAAGTTTGCATGGCATCCTTGTGTTTTTTGGATCCATGATCTCTGGTGTGTCAGATATGGAAGTGGTAGCAGACATGGCACCAGCTGGACTGGCCATGGTAAGATGGGTTATGTTGCCTATATTTGTGGCCACTTTGTGTCGTAGGTGGTGTGTAGTGATAATGAGTATGGGTAGTGGCACCAACATCTGGCTCAATGAATCATTCCATACACTCTCTATCATAAGGAGGGAAAAATTTAAGAACTGGCATAAAAAACCATGAAGTACAAGGCAAGTAGGTGTTAGAGCGAGAAGAGGGACATTGGAACGGACTCTCTGAAACACACAATCTTCTGAGTCATCAGTAGTACCAGCAATTGTAGAGGAGATCAGGATACTGTCATTATCTTGTGGAGATAATGTTATCAGCATCATAATGGTAGTGAAATCATCATGTGTGGATGATGTTACTGTAGATAGTTCTGCTGTGAAGGGGTCACTAGTCTGTTGTGTCCAGATTGCTCGCTCGTTCAGAGCTCAGAGAATTGCTTACTAACACTAAATAGTGACGATTGTTATTTTTTAAATCACAATATATCACTAATTAGTGATCAATTTCATTCGGCAATTTCCATATTCGCATCCAAGCGCATTAAATCATCTATCCCTTCTGAATTAGAACAGAAATATAATTACTACAGCCAGTTACCTAAAGAGTTGGTATATGGGCTTTCAATATAACTTCTATCACAGCAAATGTGCCTTAAAAGACAGACCTGATCAAGTGATTATTACTAACACTTGTCAGGCAATATTAACCGCTAACAGTTATGCAATTGGAGATCCCGACAACTGTGAACAAGTCAATGGAACTGACAGAGTTTATGATAAATAATAATACATAATAGTGTTATTTACCGCACTAAATAAAATATAGAACAAGGATTCAATAATATTATGTTTGAGTAACGTTAGGCCAGTCTGTGTAATAGATTATAAGCATTATACTATATATATATAATTGTTAATCGTGACTGGGGTCCAATAAGACTGATGGTAAGTTTAGATGATACCCATTCTGTTATCCAATTGGTTCTAAATCGGTCAAATTGTGCAATTATTGGGTGAATAGTGATTTTAAAAACGACTGCACTAATGAATTACTTATACTATACCACAACAGTAGATTATCGCACTGGAAAAACTCGCCACTAAAATAATATATTTTAATTGTGTTTAATGTAAAACGAATAATCTTATAACAATGTATTTACATTACTGCAGCAAATAGATGGATACAGAACTGTCAAGTTGCTACAAGAAAAAAAACATGAAAGTACAATAAAATACGGTTACATATGTATATATATATATATATACACGTTTATTTTATAATTCATATTGTTTTTTAAAAAAACTGTCTTGAATCTGGTTACCAGAATCACTCTACTAAGGCAATGAAATATATTTGACAGCCCACTATTATACGTACACCCGAAGGAGTGCAAACCAGCTGAGCATATCATATCGAAGCTTATTTATTTTGCTAATTAGGCACACACACATATATATGTATGTATTGTATTCTTCCTTATCATTCCCTTACTTAAAATCATGTTCATTATTGATTGTACCTATACAGAAAAATAGAACAGAACATACGTAGACTAACTATTAACGGATCCTTGACCACTGGGATGGGCTATGTTATGACACTACCCTTCTAGTTTTACCCTTCCCTTTCTTGCCCAATCATGTACAGCTTTAAAATTTATAATTTTTTTAAATCTAAACCAAGGGACAGAATGAAACCTTGCATTAATAATAACTAAATGACAGGGTGTGGTAATTAAATAAAAACCAATGTAATACTTATATTCTAGATACGAATGAAGAGCCATACAATGAATAAGTATGGCAATCTAAAAATTCAAAGTTTTAAAGATCCTTGCCCATTGGTTCACTAAAGACGTTAATCGGTAGCATCATCATCACATGATTCCTCCTCCTCGCCCATATCATTGTTGTTCATGTTATAGCCAATAGGAGCCTGGTCGTAATAAGGGGGACCCTCCCTCTCCCTCTCCCCCATCCTTATACCTTCAGGGACATGTCCCCCTCCTCCTACTCGTTGTTGATAGGTCCTCGTGGGGGGAGGCTGCTCTAGGGGAGCCGGTATTAATCGTACCATACGATTGGTATATACGTCATCAGGTAGGCCTGGATCAACCTCATCCCTAGTTACCTCCATGTGGTTAATACTATGACGTGCTGTCCATGCACTGATTGGCCAGGGGGATGACTTGACCATGGGAGCCAATGAACTGCTCCTAACAGGCCTTTCCCACTGGTCCCTACGAGGTAGATCATGTGACATGCCGGAAGGATGATGAAGGGGGTTGCCTTGTTGATACTCCATGCCCGATGGGTAGGGCATGGTGTGGGACACTCCCTGAGAAGCATACCCCCCGGCTGTAGGAGGATAAGGAGACCCAATAGGGTGGGAAGGAGGGGGAGGAGGAGGGGGTGAAGAAACTAAATAGCTCTGGGATGAACTCCTACTCACACCAGGGGGCATATGAGGGTCATAGGAGGCCATAGGAGGGTTGGGAGGGTTATCGGCATAGCGTTGGGGGTAAGGTACACTGTACACGGCAGAGTGGCCCTGCCCCTCGTGGCCTGCATGCACTGGCTTGTAGTTGCCTATCTGGTTGCTACTATAATTATCATTACTGCCACTTATCATTTTCACTGCCCCTCTAGGTGATTCCGGTCCACCCTGTGACTGCATCACACGAGGTGATCCAGATCGACCCGGATCAGATGGTTGGTCTAAATTGGACTGACAATCACTCATTGGCTCAGCTAAACGTGACGATACATAATGTCCTGGGGCCATTCTCATATGATCTTCACGTGGAGATGCAATTTCATGAGGGGGATACTGACGGCTATAGAACCCCCCCTGCTGTATACGTACCCCATGGGGTGGTGGTTGGGGCGTGGTAGGATTGGGATAGGCTGCCATCATAGTGTAGGGGGTCATAGGGGGAGCTCCCTCTCCATAGGCCCCTCCTGGTGATGGTGATTGTGGTTTGTGACCTCTAGAGGACATGGCATAGGACGGTAGGCCCGAGGTATCTGACTCTTTGCGCTCAGGTAGTGGGTACCTGTAGGTGTATATACGATAGAATGATAGTATGTGTATGTTTATATATATGTCAATACAAACATATTAATAGAGGACTAATAATGTTAAATGAGATGGTTATCCTATTATATTGAGGGTGCTGTAACCATATATGTAACTATAAACAGATTATGCAATAGAAAGGCGGTATTTAGATGTATATGAATGATACTAAGACTGAGTAAACCAATAACTGTACGGTAAACACTATACCAAAAACCTAAATTAAACTGGTTTAATAGCCTAACCCGCCAATCATGACACTGCTCACCTATTAATATAAAATATAATATATCAATCATACCGGGGAGGTAAAATCAAGAAGAATGACATGTGTTAGAACACGTGGAAGACAAATACAGGGTGGAGAGGATACAGATAGCTATAGCCAGTGCTACTATTATATAGGTATAGGTATATAGGTGTATAGGGGCATAAGTATATAGGTGTATAGGTATAGCTTTAGGTAGAGGGAGCACTACTATCTGAGACATTGATATAAAGGGCTTAACCACAGTACAGAAAAAACGCTATACGCTACACCCCACACCTCCGCCTACAGTATACCCAAACCTTATAAACACCAATATATTATAACCTACCTATATAGTTCCGATACCACGGCCTCTCTTCTCTGTATTGACTCGGACATATAGTTAGGGGGGCCACTATAATGCGGCCCCTCCCTGACATCTCGCATCCCTGTAAAGAACGAGGTAGGGGTCATAGGGTGACTGCCACTGCTACCATGTTTAGGGTACATCCCATGGTGCATAGCATAGCCTTGATTATCGTTGCCATGGCGATGAACAGGTACTTCTAATTGGTTTGGGGCAGGCCAATCAAATCGTTCCTCCGCCATGGAGGCAGGAGTGACGGGAGGGCCATTGGAATTTGTGTCGTCAATATGATGTATTACACGAGAGGTGAAGGTGGGGGTGGGGGGGTTGGAGCTAGAGTAGGAGGGGTCTATGATAGGCTGCGTGTAGAGGGCAGGATTATCCTTCTTATCCAATAGGCGCTAAGGACAGGGAGAAAGGGAGTTGGGAGGGGGAAGGGAGGCGAGGGAGGTGGGGTAGAGAGAGTTAATAATGTATGTAATATGAATACATGATAACTGACCAATAATAAAGATAGTAATGTTATTAATTCTTATTAATGTAGAGTGCAATACATTACGTTACTATGGTTACAGGCACATTATGCATGAATTTACTTAATAGGCCGCCCTTCAATAAGATTCATATCTATATATACATATAACATTATTACCTACACGTCTATATATACGTGCATACATTTATTAATATCAACCCAATACAACAATACAAGGTCCGTCTGCTTAGACTATCTTACAATGATAAGCCAATACTCAGCCCTTTATAATAATAGATCCAATCAACACAGAAATAATGCCATTCAAAGAGCAGAAACACAGGGGTCAATCGAAAATAAAAAATAAACAGCAGGGATAGACTAAAGACCACATAATTACTATAACTATGGCACCATTCATTACCCAACCAAAGAGTAGGATATGGGCTTACCTGGCCATACACAGGGCGCATTTGGTGTAGGGGGGGTCCTATATTAGCATGGTGGGGATCATAAGACACAGGTGATGATTGAAGCACATCAGAAAGGGATCCACTCATGGGTTGACCTGTTACCTTACCTATAGCGTAATATTAGTGTGATATAAGTGGATAGGAATAAGTAGAGAACCAACAAGAAATAAAGATATAATACGTATAGTAAGCAAGGACGTGAATAGGATATGAATGAATTGGTAAGACAATAACCAATTGGAATGTCAATCGATATGGTACTGAATCTACATGGCAATCCTATATAGAGTAATCATAAAATAACCATACCTTCCATATCGGGTGGGTACACATGCCCACTGTGTGTAGTAATACTATTGTTAGGCGATTCGAAATTACGTTGAATATTAGTGGGGGGGTCCATAGAAGGCTGTCGAATATACACAGGGGGGTCTGATGGGGGCACTACCTCTACAGGCTGTGCACGTGGTTGTGTATGTATGATAGTAAGTTAGTATGAAAGTATGAAAGTGTTTATGATAGTATGTATGATAGTACGTATAATAGTAAGTATAATAGTATTTATGACAATATTTATGATAGTACGTATAATAATATGTATGCTAGTATATATAATAGTATACCCTATATACCCTATATACTCGAAAAATCGTATACACCATATATACCATATACACCCTATATAACTTATACATTCTATATAACCTATATAACCTATATACCATATACACCCTATATAACTTATACATTCTATATAATCTATATAACCTATATACCATACACACCCTATATAACTTATACATTCTATATAACCTATATAACCTATATACCATATACATTCTATATAACCTATATACCATATGCACCCTATATAACTTATACATTATATACAACCTATATAACCTATATACCATATACACCCTATATAACCTATATAACCTATATACCTTATACACCCTATATAACCTATATACCCTATACACCCTATATACCCTACCCTATCTGTGACATTCCCTTCACTATCAGACCCTGATCTAGACTGTGATCTCCGTCTCTGCCATTGAGCAAACTGTGAGAGAGGGGACTTGGTAGACTTTATACTATGGGTTACGGGGGTGTCTACCACAATCTCATTGGTTAGGGTTTTAGTCCCTCTCCTAGCTCTACGAATAACATGTAGGTGAGGGTCATCAGGATTAAGGGCACTACTCTGCTCTAAAACCTAGAGAAAGAGAAGGAGAGGGAGAAGGAGGGAGAGAAAGAAGTGCGGAGATGTCAGTACAGGTGATCCTACATACAGTTCAAGAGATAGATGTAGAGTAAGTAAGGGCTATAGTACACAATCAATCTTAGGAGTCAATGGGGATTTAACATGCTGTTATTAATTTAGCCACCCATAGGCCAACTGTGAACAACAACCTACATTGTGTGATGTACAACCAATCAGAGAGAGCATGCAGGTGTATCTATAACATACACACCTATCTACATATAGCTCAGACAAATAAATTGATACATATATATAATTAAATATATATACCACATATAACTACATAACTACATATATACCGGTACTTCCGTGTACTAACGTATCCTGCCTACAACAATGCCGAGTAGAGAGCACACTCTTCCTTCCTCTATACATACAGCCTGTAGTACAAACACTAGCCTACCTCCCTCTCCCTCTTCTACCCCTAACATAGAAGTCCTTTATAAATAATAAAACTCCCATGTGTATCATGGCCTCATATGGTGCTTTGCCTGCAGTAAGTCTGCAGATATAAAATATTTTGCATAATATTACATTGTAACATATATATATATTTCCAGGGTACACCTTTTATCCTTCTCCCTTCCCTCCCCACCTATACGCATGCATACATACATACATACATACCTGGTTAAGATTCAGTTTATTTTTATAGTTCTGGAAGTAATTTTTAATCTGGTTCTGTGTTTTAGAGGGAATCAGCTCACTGAGTCTATTCCAGTTTCTACCATATATCTTAAAATGATTTAGGAAATCCTCCTTCTCCTGTGTGGTCCAATAAGAAACACTACGACGTGCCCGCCTACCAGCCTCTTCTACCTCCGCATCTTCACCACCCTGTAAATGATAAACATAAACATGCATGTTAAAGGGGATCTATAAGAAGGGCTAGGGGGAACAATGAAGGAATGCATTTTAAAATAAGTACTAATCATTTGCTAGTGCTATATCCTTAGGCCTTATCGATTGGCTACAGTATCAAATTAAAATGTGAAGGCCAATCATAATATACCTAGTTATCTACATATGGATGTAAGGCATGACCAAACACTAATATAAAATCGTCCTTCTGATCCTTATTAAGAGGACTGGGTTCTTTTGGCCAATAAAAAGGTTGATTGCAAGCTCTATCTTTTGCACACTATTCTTAAAATGGGGCTTCATTGGTTGTCTGGTAGATTAGATCGGAAGATAGGATAGAGCTAATAGAATTAGAGATTCAGGCATATATATATATATATAGACTGACATATATAAAGGTATAGCAATAGTAATAAACTAAGGACAGGTATGTATGTGTACAAATCAAGATAAAACCAATGCTCACTTCTCCCATATCTTCGTTCTGATTGGTGTGGGGGCGGTGGGAAGGCATATCACTGGATTCTAAGATCTCATCCATGTCGTCATCCTCTCCATCTACCAAGGAGGAGTTGTTGACTTCCTGCTGGATTCGGCCAATGGGAATTAATAATAAAATAACAAAGAATGAACGGATTACCCTATAGTAGTGTAGTATTGTAGAACTAGAGCTATATATTAAGAGTAAAGCAATTAGCGTTCTATTATAGTAAGGTCAGCGGGGTTGGGTATCCTGTAGCCTTTTCAAAATAACCACCATTGATGGCTAGTATTTTAATACTTTCAGTTTCACATATTACTAGCAATAAAGAAGAACAGATAATACACCATTCAGAACACATATAGCCATTGGTAAGACTCAAGATTGGAAGTATATATATACTAAGCACTATACTTAAACACATCAATCAACAGAGGGCTATATACCATATGTAAATAACACTTCATTATAGAGGCCTTCTCAATATACAAACCAAACGTTGGCACACTACTATGCCAATTGTGTGCTATGTTCTATAAGAGATGGTTCACATCACACTCTACTATACACTATACACTAAGCACCAAGCATTACGTAAGGAGAAACTAACGCGTCATAAGCGATAAGCGATAAGAGGTGAGGTGATTGGTGCGGTTATTACTAGCATAGAATTTATGTGACATTATTAAATGCTAAACTTGGCAACAATCGGTAGTAAACCAAAAGAATTAGCGACTGATTCATAATACAACCTCGCCTTCACCTCCAGTGATTGGTTTATTCCAATCCGATAAATGTAGATCTCCCAATAATAAACCAGAGTGTGGGGATAACCATAGCCCTATACGCTTGAAAATTACCGAAATTATCTACAGCTGTACCCATATGCCCAAACTAATATTATAATCCACTTAATAGTTATTCCTGTATAATTTTAAAAAAAATATACAATCAATTAAAAAATAATATGTATGACAGATCACATACCACAGTTAAATTAACCCAATCACAACCTACCCTTAGGGAGGTCCCCTCGTACGGCGTGTTCTCACTGGGCCGCGAGTGTCGCTTCTTCTTCCTCTCATTCATGTCCTCTCCCCTTTCCTCTTTCGCCTGTACCTGTCCCTCGTAGCCTTGGTGATGTATGTGTTGTTGCAGTTGTAATAGTTCCTTCATCGCCTTAGCTCTTTTTCTTTTTTCTCTCTGTTGCATTGCCCGCCTAGCCCTCAATTCTTTCTGCTTCTCGGCTAATGCAATGGCACTTGGCGTCATTTCTAGTGTAGGTTCTCCTTTTACATTTCCCTCAATAGTAGGGGGGTTTATAGTAGAATTCATCTCTATCTGGGGTGATTGCTCTAAAGGTCTAGACTGACCGACCAATGAAAACACTGGGACTGTCGTCGGGCCCGTCGGGCCAGCATTGGTGAGTGGGCCGGAACCAATGGGATTAGGAGGTGCATTTGAAATTGTATTTGGAATTTTGGTTATAGCGGGGCTTGCCATCATAACCACGGGGGGGTCCATGGGGGGGTCCATACCACTCTCTATAGCACTAGGGGGCGGAAGGTTGACCCGCCATCTCTGTAGTACTTCGTGCTCTAGTTCCTCTTGCGTCATAGTCATAGTATTATCCCTTTCCTCCTGTCCCCGTCTAGCAGTGACGTCATGGTGGGTGGGCCACATATTGGAGTGAGAGGGATGGGAGGGATCAAGATAAGAGGGAATATGCTCTCTGGGTAAGTTAGGGGGGTTATAAGGTTGGTAGTAGGGCGGAGCTATTGGCATAGGTCGTTGTCGTGGGAGGGGTGGTTGCTGTGGTTGCTGTTGCTGTTGTTGTGGTTGTTGTTGTAGTTGCTGTTGTGGTTGTTGTGGTTGGCTATAGGAGGTATACTGTGTGCCAAGGGAGGTAGTATTCCTGTCATTTATTGGTGCATAGACCGACCCGTTGCTAGAGTCCGGTACTGAATTCATGGTTGCCATGTGGCTCAAAGTGGACACAGCTTGTGCATCCTGTGACAGAGGGAGGTAGGGAGATAGAGGAGGACTAGTCATTGGTGTAGACACAGAGATATCCCCTTCAGGGTGTGAAATTTCATCTAAAGTGTCCTCAAATTTAAGTCTATTTCTAGATCTTTGCTGTCGCTGTCGTTGTTGATATGGACTCTCCCTGTCAACCATATCCTCTCCCTCATCATCCCCTCTCTCTCTATTGGGCCCACTAGTAGATATAGTTTCACCCTCAGGAGGCATTTGAGGTGTTGTGACATTAGGAGAATCACGGTGTCTCGCTCTCTTTCGTCTATTATTTCTTGAGGTATCATCAGGGGGTGTGCTATGGGAATCACTATCATCCCTCTCCCTCGAGTTCTGTCCCTCTCCCTCCTCTGTATCCACAGTAACACATCTCCTTTTATGATCCTTGGTGCCTTTAGCAAATACAAGCTCCTCGCTTGATGGAGATTTCTGTACGGAAGGAAGAACGACTGTTATTGACTGTTCTCTCTCTCCTTTCTCTCTCAGTATTTCTCTCTCTCCCTACCCCCAGCTATGTCTTTCTATACATCTCCTCCCTAGTGTACATGTTGTTATGATCTCTATCTCTATCCATTCAAATAAAAGTACCGAGAGAGAGACAGCGCGCGTTCTGAACGCAGAGAAAACAAAACATAGGATAGCCTATAAATAGACAATTAATAAGAAAAGAATATGAACATAGATGAACAGTACACAGAGGAAATTTGATTGGGTATAGACCCCCTTAGTACTATTTTCACCAATTTACGTATCATATTTACAAATTCCATTTGCACCAAATACATTCTTTACCAATATTCCATATTCCAGTCGAACCCCACCCCCTTCCAGTCAATCACGTGCATCCACCGTGTTTTTCATATCATCCTATTGGTAAGGGGGGAAGGGCAAAGGATATGATCATATGTCACCTACCCTCTTTCGTTTCGGCGTTTGTTCATTGGTGCTCTCAGCCTCTTCCGCCTCCCGTTGAATCTATAGAGCAGGTCATTGGATGAATATCAGCCTATAGTCATTACCTCTTTATTGCTTACCGCAGGAATATGCAGGATCATGGGTGAGGTTATTAATCACCTCTCATTCTCTCTCTCTCTCTCTCTCCATACATAAAATATACAATACACACTATGCAATATTCCCTACACACAATACACAACACTATACTTTATACACTATACCATACACATTAGAACACCATATATACACCATAAACACCCCCTTCTCTGTAAAGTTACCCACCTGAGCCTCGTATTGATCTATGAGTGCATCTAAATTCAGGCGTCTCTTGTAATTATGGTAGAAGTTCTTGCATTGCGCTTCTGTCTTAGTGCCTATTTCACGAGACAGAATCCCCCAACTACGACCATGCTGTGGTTGCATATGTTATAGGTTAGTATAGGTCAGGATAAGTATATAGGTAGGTAGGTATATAGGTTAGTATATGTGTATGTATATTAGTATATAGTTAGGTAGGTATATAAGTAGGTGGGTATATAGGTTAGTATATGTATATGCATATGCATATGTATGTATGTCAATATATAGGTAGGTAGGTATATAGGTTAGTATATGTATACGTATACGTATATGTATGCGCGTGTGTATGTGTGTATTAGTATAGAAGCATACACAATGATATGTTAGTATGTAGGCTAATATGAAGGGATCTACATATATCATCCTATCACAGCCATTCCTGGAAGGAATTACGCCAATAGAAAGGCATCATCTACACGATTATATCACATAAACCACTATAGACAGAGAAAGAAAGAATAAATATTAATAGTATAGTTATATATATACAGATGTAAGCTAAGGCGGGACGCCTAGAGAGAAGGAGGGATATACATGCGGGACAGGAAGGAAAGGGCGGGGACATTATTCTACCTTTCTTAGCAGTTGACTGGCTAGCTCTATCTCATCTACCTGCCATGATGCAGTTTCCTTAACACCTTCACTTTCGGTTTGATTGGCTTTATGTGCCTGTGTATGGGTATAAGTACGAGAGTATGTGAGTACGTAGGATAGTATGTAGGATAGCATGTATGATAGTATGTAGGATAGTATGTAGGATAGCATGTATGATAGTATGTAGGAAAGTATGATAATATGTAGGATAATATGTAAGATAGTATGTAGGATAGCATGTAGGATAGCATGTAGGATAGTATGTAGGATGGTATATAGGATAGTATATATGTCTGTATGTATAATAGTATGATAGTCTGTAAGGCAGAAACCTTTAAATACACGGATATAATTATATTCACTATTCACAATAGTATATGATAATACATAGTATGACAACACTATATGTTATTGTCCCTATCTTATAGTACAATATTATATTATACTATGCTATATTATGCTATACAATACCATACTACGCCTTACTATGCCATATTGTACAATATGCTATACTCTACTATATAACTCACCTTAGACCTAGGTTGGGTTTTGGCGTTAGCAGCAGGCATGTCTGTACGTTGATTGACCGGAGTTTTGACTGCATCAAAGTCAGCCACCTGATCCTAATATAGGCATAAATAGGTGGGTGGAGGGTGAGTGTTATATTGCATTGTATTATATAGTATTATATTTTATTATATTACAGCACACTATTATATTATATCATTTCAGTATATCATATTATAAAATAATACATTCCAATATAGTGTGTTGCATTAACTACACGAGTAAGCATGTGAAAGAAGAGGAATCGTGAAATAGGACAGATCAGTATAAGCATATAGCCAATGACAACTTGTTTATAAAAATTAAATGTACTACACTACCCTGCATTAAAAATATTACATCTATCTTTAAACTATTAACAATAATTGGATTTAAAATGAATAGTCCTTGATTGAAGCAGACAATTACATCCAATAAGAGATAAATATTAAATATCAAAATACGTCACTATCAAATGGGAAAAAAAATACGTACACTAGTAAGCCGGCGTCTTTTATTAACCATATTCTGTTGGACTAGAGCCTTATACTTTCGGGTATGTTTGGATGCATAATAGTATGCAACACAGTCATTGGTTGTCTTTCCAGGTAAATGTACGGCGATACGGGTAAAGTTTTTAGGATGCTGAAGATATCTATATATATATATATATGTATATACGTATGTATGTATTTATGTATATATATATATGTAAGTGTGTATATGTATATGTGGATGTGTATGTACGCGTGGGTGCATGTATGTATGCTATGTTTAAGTGTATGGATGAATAAGTGTATTGTATGTGCCATATATGTACATGATGTATATAATAATAATAATAATAATAAATAACAATAACAATACCAATAATACTAATAATAATCCTATGTACAACTACCATATATATACATGATCAAACCAAGCACTTACTTATCTAGAAATATTTGTTTTTCCTGATGATCCCAATAGATCAGTGACTTGTGTTCAGCAGCCACTGCAGGCAGATCAGTCAATAGGCCGTTGGTGTCAATGTAACGGCACTTCTCTCTCACCTGTCGGTCAAGGATCATACCGGGTATAACTGCTGCTGTTGTTTGATATCTGTATGTATATATGGATGGATGGATGAATGGATGTGTGTATGTGTGTATGTGTTTATGTATGTATGTTTGTATGTATGGCAATAGGTATGATAGTAGGATAACAGAATAGTATTATAAGATATACAATAGTATGAGCGTATGGTAGTATGGATATAATGTTAATGTTGGTTAGTAATAATAGATTAGATAGGCACAAAATATTAGTATAGTATATATATATTACAGTTTTTAAAAGTGAACATAATACTAGATCAACTGATAGTTATTATAATAAGACCCACTAATATACATACAACCCATATAAAATTTTCCTTTTTAAAAAATCATATTATACTCTTAAATTCTTTATGACATAATTAATCTAATTAAAATAACTTTGATTAATTATAAATATTTTTTAAATATTATAAACAAAATACATTGGCTTACTTTAAAAATCAAAAAATTAGATCAATCAATAACTCTTTGACAAAATAAAAGAGTTCACATGACAGGTAAAATTATAAAAGGTGCATATTATAAACCACTGTAGATATTGGATAGTTGCTTTAAAGTCATACCAAACTTATTCAATATAGATGCATATTCCATGAAATACATGCAAAATTAAATTAAACTAAATAGAAAAGAAATAACAGGGTAGGAATTATACTTGGGGAAAGGGTAGTAAACTAAGAAGGTGTGGATAAAACACAAAAAAACAATGAAAGATAATGAAAGAAAATAAATAATAATAATAATAAACAAAGAGTAACAAATTATCTTGGAGATGTAGCATAGCATGAATACCGACACCCAAACTTGTAAATATATAAACATGCATCCTTATTCCTTTTGTACCAATTAAATTCAACACATCACAGGAAATAATAATTATGAATATAAACATGATGCATTATGCTGCTATAATCCTAACATACTATTACACCACTGTACTATGATACTATTATACTATGATGTTACTATACTATCGTAGTAATATACTATCATAACAACATCAAATTATACAATCATATTGTTATACTATTATACTACATTCTATTATACCACCATACTATTATACTATCATACTACCATACTATCATACTATCATGCCATCTTAACAACCATCCCTCTCCCATACCTACCTATTAGCATCATGTCTGTCTTGTTGCAACAAATCCTCTAACACCTGTTCCATCTCTGCATCACTTCTAACTACATCACCCCATCCTCCGATTCGACTCGCTCTTCTGGTTCGACCCGCGGGCAATGATAGATTGCCAAAGGCACCAAAGTTCAAGGCGCGTTGAATGGAAGTAGTGACGTCATAGTCATGCTTAGGTTGTTTCATATCGGGGAATTCCTTTTCAAAATAGGCTCTGGGATAATATGCGAAATTATAAATACATACTATTATATATATATATGCACATGTTTACACCCAGCATAAAGACATACATATTGTTATACATACATAGCATCATACATACTATCACACTTATGTAGTATTATATTAGTATACTATCATACTATGACAGGCTTACATATCGTAAAATACACCCAAGTACACTATAACACTATTACACATTCATACCACACCCACCCATACACATGTTCTACCTGGCTTTCATCAATTTGGCTCTATTGGCTATGGCATCAGCATTTAATTGGTCTCTCCAGGCTTCCTACAGTATAATAACCCTGTTAGTAGTTCAACCCTATACAGTTATAGGATAAAACATACCAATCATATCATTGTTATATAATCATATCCTTTCTTTGATTGGGTCAGTTTTATTATCCTATGGCTCTATACCTTATAGGCAAGTGCTATGTTCGTGTTTAAAGAGCTTAAAATTTAATGGTATATTATGTTATATTATATTACTCTGCACTATTACATTAGATTGTACGGTATTGTACTATACTAGATTCCAATACACTTCCTCCCCACTCCCCCTCCTTTCCCCAGTGTGGCATACAGCCACATACCATCTCTACACTATACATCCTACATCCTACACTATACACTACATTATATTATATATTATATCCGATATCTTACGGCTTATATCTTACATATTATATACACTTTATATTATGCATCCTACACTAGACACTGTACACTATGCACTATACACTATATACCCTACACTCTACACCCTACACCCCCACCCCCGCCTACCATTTTAGCCCTATACACTCCTCTCAACTCCATTTCCAGTGCCTTTCTACTCAACAATTTAGCCTTGATATACTTCATAAAGGTAGGACGTAATAGAGCACATGACGCAATATTCTCACGGTAAATCGAAAGCTCTTGTATACGATGCATGACGTAGATATCTAGCCAGGGCTCTACCTCCCCATTGACGGAAAGTCGTGATTGTTTGTGAACCATGGCTGCAATTCGATGATTTTCCCGCCATACTTGGCATACTATTGCCTCACTGCTATTGGTAGATGACAGACTGGGGGCAAGGCTCTCTGTACCATCTCGTCTCTGAACCAATCAAATAGGAGGAGAGAAATGGATTAGGTAAGGCTTATTTTTAGATTTTAATTTTATAATACTGCTGATAATAATAATAGTAGTAGTAATAATAATAATAATGGTAATAATGATCATATTAATAAATAATAAAAAAGGAAATAATAATAATAAAATTAATAATTATAATAATAGTAATCGTAATAATAACAATAATAGTAATAATAATCATAATAATAATAATAACAGTAGTAGTAATAATAATATTAGTATTACCTCCTGTTTTAACTTTGTTCTTAAAGCGGTAATATCCTCGGGTGACATAGCAAGAGATGTCAAAGCCTCATTGGTCGCCTTGTATTCCTCCTGGAAAGAGATTGGTGGATATGGGTGAATAAGTGGGTATACTTGCAGATATACATACATAATAGAGTTAGCTGCGTATATATTATCATGCCTACATGTATATACAGCCATATGTGCGGGTACGTGTTAATGTATATTCTGGCTACCCACACCTCAAATACACATCGACGTAATCATTAACACGCACACACACATATATATATGATTATAAATACAGGCATATTAATACGCATAAAAACAACATAATGCAAACTACTATAAATATATATACATACCGAGACATACATACATAATACATACATACACATACAAATACACTACCACACAGCAAACACACTCCAGCCCAGACCCACAGGCAACTCACTCGTAGTCTCTCCAGTCTCTTATTGATTGTCCCCATTTTATTATCAGTTTCTTCAATTCTGCCTAACATTTCTGTCTTTTTAATACTACTTCCTTTTGTTCCAAATAGCCGTAGAGATATAGCGGCTAGTTCTGATTGGGTTGGAGGGACAGGTACTGATAGAGAATCACGACGTATGGGAGGTGGTGTGTTGGATATGCTTGGTGTTCGACTGGGTAGGCCTGCGGAAGATGTGTAATATGTCATATTTGGTAGGTAGAGTTTAATATAATATATAGTAATAGGTATAATGTGATATAATAGGACACAGTATGTTATAATACACTATAATATGATGTAGTATGATAGAATATTGTGCATTATTATATAATATAATATTGTGTAAAATCATATATCATATGTGATTGTGGATGAAACGTCACAGGATTGGATATTATCTGGCCTTTAGCATAATTACTATAACCAGTCTACTAGATACATAGATACATGTTTTATATATAGACAACTATGTATATATTCAAGTATATATATAGCATTAACCTACCAGCACACACTCGTCTTACCTTCTCTTCCATCCTCCCCCTTCCCTCTCCCCTCTATATCTATGCTGTTATCATAGGTAACATCAATACTAGCTGATCGGAGTACATTGGGCCTGATTGGCTGTAATGTGTCCTGATCAGGTAAACTGTGACGTCTATCAACCGATGAGGCATGACCATTATAATCTTTCTGCGCATTTTGCCGGTTTTCTTCAACAAATCGTTGGCTAAGAGTGGGTCTTGGTTTGACTGGTAAAGTTGAAGGTAGTTTCTGATTGTGCGTGGTATTTACCATTGATTGTGATTGGGCCTCTGTGGGTAACGTTCCCTGCAAAGGAGACGACATATTTCCTACATGTAGTTGGATGATGGCTAGGGGAGATTCGTCCTTAGGTATGGTCGTCTCTGTGATAGATTGGGCCATTAATTAGTGGCTGCATGACGTCACCACCCCCAAATAGGTATGAGAGAGAATATGATTTGGGAATAGGAACAGGTAGTGAGCATTAGTGATGGAAAGATACGGGAAGATGTATATAGAATTGATATGATAAAATCCTTTTAGACTTCATATAGATAAAGCTAATGACGTATATGGGTGTATAGGAGCCAATTACATGGTAGGAATACCGAGATTCCCCAATGAGAGCGAGAGAATGTCAGCATAAAGGCAGTCTATTGTTTTAGATAAAGATAGTAAAGGAATATCAAACAGCAATCAAAATGGTTAAGATGAGAGAGAAAAATTATAACAATATAATAGGAGAGGATATATGAATATACTTATAGACGACTATATAATACGTAATGGCATGTATGGTGCGCATGTATATAGATATAAATAACTATCAGTAATATACCTGATGCATTTAATTAATACCCATTAGGTTAATATGCTATTAATAATAACACACCAATTGATCTATCTCCATAAATAAAGGCTATAATTTCACTGGCAACCAAGAAATATTAAAATACAATGATAATCTAAACCAATTAAACTAACCGGAAGGTGATTGGGCGATGATGCCAGTTTCAATAACGGGTATGTCAGGGCCATTACACGGAGCATTGTCTTGTGTGGCGTCATCAATGGTCGCTCGACTGGTTTTAGCATAGGGAGAACACGTAGTGTTATATGGCCATGCATTAGGGTTAGATAGTATGTATGTATGTATGTATGCATGTATAAAATTAAAGTTTAATAGTAGCATATTACTAGTCAGCCCACAAATATAATATATATATATATATATCTGCCATATATATGCTCATTCCCTCTTGTCTCAATAATCTAAACACTATGGGTAACTATGGACTTGGGTGGGTGTGGGTATATGTCTATACTTTATATTACGATGGGGCTATTATATATATGCATCTATGTTTGTATGTGTAGATGTAAATATATATGTAGATATTTATATGCATAAAATTAGGTATGCCCGTGTACATATATACATACACCCACACATACAGGCACACACACACATAAGATAGTACACACTATATCCATGCTAGCAGAACCCTACCTCCCCTACAACCCCCCTCCCCCTTACCCTATCTTGTCTTTCTGCTCTATCCTTTCTATACACTCTATCTTCTCTACTTTCTCCTTCTTAGGTCCTATCTCTTGGGCGAGGATGTACGGTTTAGTGTAGTCCATCGGCTATTTTGCGCCATTCGCCCCTGTGCACAGGTCACCTTATAAATAGTGATGTTGCTTAGGTGTAGAGGTGTAGACCCCACCTGTACTATCAGACTGGTTAATATGTAGTAAAGGTAATATAGGGAATATGGGTGAGAGAGGTAGTATAGGTAGTATAGACACTATGTGCATTATAGGTACTACAAATAGTATATATATTATAAGTAGTATAGGCAGTATATGTATTATAGGTAGTATAGAGAGTATATGTACTATAGGTAGTATAAGCAGTATATGTATTATAGGTAGTACAGGTAGTATATGTATTATAAGTCGTATAGGGAGTATATTTATTATAGACAGTATAGGCAGTATATATATTATAGGTAGTATAGGCAGTATATCTATTATAGGTAGTATAGGCAGTATATTTATTATAGGTAGTATGGAAGTACATGTATTATAAGTCGTATAGGTAGTCTATGTATTATAGGTAGTACAGGTAGTATATGTATTATAAGTCGTGTAGGAAGCATATATATTATAGATAGTATAGGCAGTATATCTATTATAGGTAGTATAGGCAGTATATGTATTATAAGTTGTATAGGAAGTATAATGTATTATAGTATTATAGGTAGTATAGGCAGTATAGGGGGTATGTACTATAGATATTATAAGTATTATAGGTATTATAGGTATTATAGATATTATATGTATTATAGATATTATATGTATTATAGATATTATATGTATTACAGGGATTATATGTAATATAAGTATTATATGTATTATAGATAATATATGTATTATAGGCATTATAGGTATTATAGGTATTATAGGTACTATAAGTATAATGGGAATTACATGTATTATAGGTATTATATGCCCTGACCTCAATGAAGAATAAAATATGGTGAATTAATCGAAGATTATTTGTATGTTTTGTTATACGTTCCTCCCATGGTTGGAGTAGAATAGTGTTCGTATTCTAGCTGACTACGTTAGTGAAATATACTATATAATATATAATGTTAATATATATGTATATATATAGCGTCTATAGGTAATAAACCTAATAACAATATAATATAATATAGTATAATACACACCAAAAATTAAAAATTACGACGTTCGGATAATTATAGCAGCGTACAGTACTAGTATTATTGTTAAGTCATTACATTCTATTATTATACTTAGTATTCATACATAACCTATAGCATAATATATTATATCGTAATATATTATATATATCATACATTGTTGGGTGGTATGATATATATAACTACAAGCCGTTCCCACGCTATTCGGGCGGGATAATTATAAATAATTTACTTCGCTCTAATAGGAAGCGTGCTAGTATTGAATGATTAGTGTGTTTAGAGCGATGCAGAATTTCCTAAAATCTATGGTTACGTCATATTTGGTGATTATAATGTATTCCACAGCTTTAGCTAAAATATAGTGTAGCAAAAATGATAAACTATATATTAGGGAGTTAAAAATATTTGAAAAAATATAATTAATGAAAGGTTAGTTAGTAAAATTTATATATTTTAAGATATTTTCTACTCATTTCCTGATTGTACCTGATCTAGCGTCTTTTGGCAATATCGCATGCATTAAAACCGTATAGCTAACTTCACAACTACCTTCCCAAATTAAATATTAATTTATTATAAGAATTAAGAACAATCTATATAAACATGAAAAAAATTCACCCTGCTTTAAGTCATAGTACTAACCCGCTAGAGCCATAAATATGCATTTCATATAAATTATCTCCATCATATGGTTAAAACATTTACAAAATCATGTTGATTATGGGTAAAGATTACTTTTTGACAGCACACCTTCATCTATTTCTACCAACATTTTTTTATAGATTCATTCTCAAATTGTTACATATAAAGATAATATTCGTCTTTTTTCTTTTTTTCTTTTTTGTATTTTTTTCTTTATTTTTCTTATTTTTATCTTTTTATTGTTGTTTTTTATTTTTTATGGTGGGAAAAAGAAGAAGAAAACAAAAGCCCTAAGCAACATTGTTTTTTATGCAGTTTAATTAAGGTCAAATCTATCGTGGTGACTTATTACACTAATTGCACAATGGTCTAAACGCCAATAAATTAATTTTAGTCATCTGATTTAATGCATAATTTCTTGATAGAGCAAAAGGCAATGTTTGGATTTTTTTAAATGTGCTTATATGGTGATAATCACTACATATATCATCTAGCTTTTTATTAGTTACATACTCTTGTTATGCTCTATTATTGGCGAATTTAATTCCAGCCTTTATGTATTAAATTCTATTGGTGTATCATATATTTAAGATTGGCTAGTTTATAATGTCTATTTATAGACCTGTAACCCATTGAAGAATCGCATCATCTTTCTGTTTTTCGGCTTCAATTAATTAAACAATCGATTCAACATTAATTAAATACAAATTTCAAACTGAAAAGGCGCTAAAATAACCTATACAAGTCTTATTCCCAATGCATAAATAATCTAGACCACGCAACATATACTTTGGTAGTTCACTGAGCATGGTTATTAGCCAATAAATAGGCGCTACATAAAACTGAAAACTTGCTTAGCAAAAACCAGATACATAGTAGGAAATATAATATATAGTAATTACAGGAAGAAAAAGCCATTGCTCATCTCATTAGTTCAGTTAAATGTAATTGTTCATTGCACCGGGTGCTATTAGCTCCAGGATTTAATTAAAAGTTTCATTTACTACATTATCCTAATATTATAGTATCAGACTGCAAATAGTGCCAGCCGTATTAGTCTATCAGAGGGAAACAAGATAAATATTTGAAAAATGCAGTTCAGTAATACTTTTTTCTCATAAAGCTTAAAATAAACCTTTTTCATAAAACGGCGTCATGTAATACCCTCAACAATAAGTTTTAGGTGGAAAGCGATAATAATTCTAGTGTATAAAGTAAATAAAGAACCGCAAGGATAAGTAGCATTCAAAAAGTACCTCCTAGAAAATATTTGGAAAATTTCTTCTCTGTTCTATTCTATTTTATTGCAACGAAATATAATAATTTGTCTGCAACCAGAACTATCTATTATGTAGTCGTCTTAAAACAGTTAGATCAAGGCTGGGGGGAATACTACCATATATCTGTTATTAATACGCCCTGTAGCACCGAAACCCTAACGATGTCGTGAATAGGGTTTAGTCACCAGTAATGTTATATACACATGAGGCGGGAAATATCAATATATTAGTGTTAATTGGAAAAGAGTTCTGTGTTATAGACAATCTAAAACAAATGTAAATAAATTAAAAAAATAAGAAAACTTATAGCCGCATAACTATCATCCAGTACCAGTCATGCAGTAAAAATAAGAAATAGAATAAGTAAAGAAAAGACGAATGTATGTAAATAAAATTGGAAAGCTGAGGAAAGCATGAAAGGTTGGAGAAAGACGTAGAGCAGGTAGACATACCTAGAGAAAAAAAATAGCATACATCATAATAAAGCATTGTCTGAGGTAGGAATGGTGTAGATAGTAGTATCGTCATATTGTTCAAATCAATATAGACTACATATACAATATTAATTGCTAATAATAGTAAATAATCATAGTTATATAAATAAATATTTAAATTAAGTAAATATTTCTTTTCTAACAAGTATATAATTTTTATTTTGCATGTTTCTATCTAGCCATGTATGATTGGTTGCATATGCCATGATCTAGATCTGTGTCTTTACAACTTGTTTATCAACTGACCAATCATCTAACAAAGATTGATCGAGTTTGATTTTGTGGAACCAGTTCGATGTATTCCGAAATGACTACGATTTTTAGTTATAATGACTTGGTATTCTAATATTTTATACTATTTGATACACTTAATTATTTTTTTCTAGTATTACTAAGGTCCACCTAGATTATTATTGAATATAATAGTTTAAGTATGTTTACGGCATGGTATTAGTTGTTATTTAATTGAATTCCCTTAGTGCAAAGTGTTCCATTATTGACCAATCAACTACCAATGATTTAAAATTTGTGCAGGCCAGTTCGATGAAAGACGTTATTGTGCTAAAAATTTTACGTTAAGGTATCTAAGCCAATTCTAGCCTCTGTCTTCATCCATAGATGACCAAATCTAACTCGTCTACTTCAACCCACTGGACTACGGCTTTTGACTGTAAGTACAAATAGGATCACCGCAGCTAGCTAAATTAACAGATCAAATATTAGAAGATAGGCAAAATGGCCTGGACACTCTCTTTATCCGTTCTCATCTCTATTCTTACTTTTCTAAACTGTGCCCAAGGACATGGCTACCTCGCCAAGCCACCTGCTCGTAATGCCTTGTTTACAATGGGCTACACAGATCAGCCTCCCAACTACGATGTTATGAGCTTGAATGCTGGAGGTGTACAAGCGGTCGCAGCACACGAACATGGTATTTGTGGTGACCCATTCAAGGGGGAAAGGAAACATGAGGCTGGTGGCTTGTATGCCAATGGATTTATTCCTGAAGAGTCTACCTTTACAAGCGGGGAAGTAATTGACACCAGAGTGATAATCACGGCCATGCACAAAGGACGTTATATGCTTCGCTTGTGTGACCTAGAAAACCCCAACAAGCTAACCCCAGAGACTGAAGAGTGTTTCGACCAGCACATTTTGCAGAGGGCCGATGGACAGGGCCCTTTCTATACATTCAACAATGAAGATGGCACGGGTACTTACGACATGCAGTTTAGACTTCCTTATGATGTTGCGTGCGAACGCTGTGTGGTACAATGGTGGTGGGAAGCCGCAAATTCCCCAGGCTCTCCCCATCAGGAGGAATTCTGGAACTGTGCAGATATCAAGATCTCCGGAGTTACTAACACAATGACATCTCTTCCTATCACAACTACAAATCTGCCAACAACTGTAACCATAACTGCTAGTGTGACCACCACCACTTCACCTCCGGATCCTACTACCACCACCTCTTCACTTCCGGATTCTACTACCTCTCCTACTACCACTGCCTCTACGGAGATGAAATGTGTTTCCAAGTGGGCTCACATTCCGGATTCGTGGTGTGAGCAAATGCCTGGTTGCAATATAGACTACCCTACCATCTGCGAATGGGTACCTAAATAAATAAAACATATGGTCATTTGCCTAGTGCAAGTTATCCATAAATTGAAAATAACAGTGTGACGTTTCTTTGCGTTTTTTAAATTATCAGATTTGTTTGGTATTGGGTGAAGGATAAAGGCACCTAATATGAGTTTTTGAGTTGTCTTAAATAGGGTTGCACAAGCTTATCCACTGCTCAAGTTACCATTGAAAAAGGCGTTTAAAAAGGATTACATCACTAAATAATAATAACAATGAAATGAATATTTCATTACTAAGTATTTACCTTGATATTAGGCCATCTAATACGTCGCATCACTGTTTGCAGTATTTCATTTTTTAGGTATGGATAAATCATTGAGATAAGAGATAATGTTTGTTTATTACAGCTTATCGTTAAAACTTATCACGATTCAGATGATCGGTATTTTATTGGTTTATACTGGATAGGATATATCAGAATGTCTCCTGGCCAATTGTTATTTGCCTATAAACTAGATATTCCAATCAAGCCGATGAAAAGGCGATCATTGGGGAAAATACGACATGAAGTATGATCGAACAATGTTAATCACATGCTAATCTCAAATTAATAACAGATTGCTTAAGTTAATCCAACTAATAACAGATATATCATTACGATTAATCAGATTTACCAATCAATCGAAAAAGCTAGTGTTTAATCCCCAATTAATTTACAATTTTATCATTATTTTTTACTTTATAACAGTATAAAATAATCTTTACATGCAGAAAAATAATATATATATAACTATAGCATACATTTACTACATTTCTATATCTATTAATCGGGTATTAGTTAGTTAATTACAATTGATTGTATTTATTTGAATATACTACCATTTGCTCAAGTTATTTAATATCTTTTATTATTGGTTTAATTGCGATCAATTTAGTTATGGCAGTGTAAACATAACTAACAAAAAGTAATTGTAATATACATCATATATATATATACATTATACATGCATATATCTACAGTACCCTTAGTAACAGGCTATTAATTTCTAGTAGTTTCTTCTTACTTTTCCCCAAATTTCTTTAATATAGGTTTCCCATTATGTATTATTCTCTCACTCATTCTTTCTTTGTATGTATTGTGTATTGATAACACGCATGTGAAAGGAAGGAAGGAAGGTAAACATAACTTATAGTGTAGTCTATTATTAAATTATTGAAGCACTATAGTGACATATATATATAATATAATATAATTACCACTACCTTGTGTTATTGTATTCCTATACACATAGACACGGTATATTATTTATTACCTTCATGCAGTGGCATAGATGTAACATAGTTATAAATGGCCCGGCTGTGGCTTAGCTCTGAACGTCGTTGGAGACACCTTCTTACACCCAGAACTGTTTGGTAGGTTTGTGATTATAGAGGATTAGCATAGAATAGGGCATAAGTTAGTGAGATGGGGAAGGATAAGAAATGATAAAAAGAGGAGAGAATGATAAGAATGGTAAAAAGAGGAGAGAATGATAAGACTGTGAATAATAGAGAAGGACAGAAGAAGGATTAAGGTAATAAGGAGGGAGGTGAAGGAAGGGAGAAGGAGTCAGATAGGGGGGGAAAGGCTTTAACATGGTATTGTATGTGAAGAGGAGGACTGTAGGAAGAGGTGATGGGAGAAAAGGGGATAGTAAGGCTGGGGAGGAAGTGATAGGTAGTGAATAGAACTATATCCCTGGTCTAGGGAGGGAAGGTGAACTGGTATACTAAGAGATATATATTGATATGATGTAGAGCGAGAGAGAGAGAGGCGGGGTGGGGAGAGGTTACAGGGGAGAGGCGGGAGAAGGAGGTAAGCTAACAGTAATATAGACAGAAATAAATACATAAGGTATACATACATATAGACTAAGGGGAATAATGAAGGAAGTATACCTACATAGGACATATCAGTACATATCTTATACATACGGATATATGTATATCTACTCAGATAATTGAGAGAAACATTTTCCGTCATAAAATATAAAAGTGTAAAGGACACAGGCATTGGTTTATATAAATTTTAGTTTAAATTTTATTATGCTTATTTGATTGGACATAATCTTTTCATCGATACCCATATTCAATCACTAGTCAGTGCATATATATACTGAACACTATGTACACATCTATGAACTAATGATATGGCTATGTGATACTTAGCTTCCAGCCAATCATTGATGGACTTTAAGTTATATGCTACTATTTAAAGAATTTATAGACATCCTTATTTATAATGTCCTATCATATGTTAGATTGCAGCCCATTTCATGACTATGATCTTATATACCATTTCTAATGAACACTTAATTATGAATTAATTACTTACTTATATTACCTCCTAGCATGAACCTTTCCCTATTGGTTCTCCTGCCTGTGCCTATGCTCATTCTCTGCCCCCTCATCCCCTTTCAGTTTATTCTTACATTAACCAACACCCAAACATGTATTTAGTGTGTACAGATACTAATATAGTACCATTATACTATTATACTTCCATCCTGTCATACTATTATCCTATTATGCTGCTCCACTACAATACTATCATACTCCTATACTTATTGATATCCATTCATCACATTTTACCCAGGTAAACACCAATTATATGAAGAAAAATAAAGACAAATACGAATTGGATTAGAGAATTTTTTAAATGGCCGAGAAAGGTTACAACGGGTTGCGTAGCGATGCATCCCAAATCAAGCAGGAGATTAATATCCTATTGGGTGATCGGTCTGATCAGTATTGGAAGGCGATCAAAGACTTTCTGACGTTATCAATGTCTAAAGAAGATTTGGATAAAATAGTAGGCGACCTTCTAGGAGCGAAGAATGGTAGGTGTAGATGGGTATGTGTATGTAGGTATGTTTGTGTATATATTATATTATATTATCTTGTATTATGTTATATTGTATTGTATTGTATTATATAACAGTATACATACTATATTATATTATATTATAGTATATTATATTGTGTTGTATTGTATTGTATTATGTTATATTATATTATAATGTATCATAGTATAGTATAGTATAACATATTATATTATATCGTATCAAATCACATCATATCATATCATATATTATAACACGATATTCTAATAATACACCAATCACAGCTTGGCTCCACAACCAGTTTGTCCTATCCGTGTTGAAGGCGGCCTTCCGTCCAAAGCAACGATTGGATGATATTAATGGTTCAGATGTTGACATAGGTAATAATAAGTATTTTAGTTTAAGTGAATATGCGCTAATATATATCTTAGTATAGGTAATAATAAATACATTACTATCCTATACCCTTATTGACACCCAATCTTGTAGTTATAATAGTATATATGTATGTCCTATAGTATATATCATTTATTTTATAATATTCCAATTATGTTGCATTTTACATGAAGTGTTGAATTTTAAAGTTCACCTCGACCACTCATATTTCCCTAACCATTCAGGTAAAACTAATAAAAAGAAGTGCAAGAAGCAAAGGACTGAAAGTAGTGAGAGTAATCACATGACTGGGAGCCAATCCGATACACCTAGGTCACGGGGACATAGCTACAAGGTTGGTTTTATGTTTAGTTGTTCCTATGTATATATATCTTTATCTCTTCCTTTATGTCTCTATCTCTATCTCTCACCCTTTTTTATTTCTATCTTTTACTCGCTCTCTCCCTATCTGTTACTCTCTACCTTTGTCTCTATTTCCCTTTCTCTTTCGTCTTCTTCTTTTATCTATCTTCTCCTACCTGCTAGTGTCCTTAACACAGACAGTCATATCTTATATACATAGACCACCGACTATGCCAAACATACATGCGAGCACGTTTATGTATTTACTTATATATCCCAAGCGTATGTATGACTCATACAGGTGACATATGATACTCGCCCAATAGCTAATAAAGGTGGAAGGTGTATGTGTGACAATTGGCCTGTAGAAACTATACATATGTGAATGTATTTAGAGTACAAAGTAAATAGGCGAAGTGAGTTGACACACTAATAGCAACTAGAATAAAGGGAGAGAAAACAAAATGGTAATGTACATGTAGAAATACTAATAAGAAATAATAATATGTTAGGTTATGCTACATTACATTTATCTTATTTTATATTGTATTATACTTATACTGACTTTTATTGTATAAAATTATCCTATGTTATATATAACCCTACCCCTATTTTTTCTATATCAATAAACAACGCGTCAACTCATTTCCTATTTATTTATTTAACCTATTATATATCGTTACCTTTCAACCTTTCTTCCCTCTTTTTCTTCCATTTAGTTCCCTTCTCCCTATCGCCTCTCTATTTATATTCACTTGCTCTCCTATGACATAACCTTGACCATATACCTTATACCCTAACTAATTATGAATTATTCTATAAATAGGATAGCAAATTAGAATGCCACTCTGATACCAATGACAAGGGGACAAATTATAACTCCAAACGTGAAGATACAGCACATGTATACCCGGAAGGGGAGAGGGAAAGGTACAGAGAAAAGCATAAAGAGAAAGAGAAAGATAAAGAGAAAGATAAAGAGAAAGAGAAAGAGAAAGAGAAAGACAGAGATAATAATCTAGTAAGTGATAGGGATAGGAAGGATTCACATAAACCGAAACAAAAATATTCGCCTACCCTGCAACAACAACAACAACAGCAATTGTATGTTCAGCACAAGCGATTACTGCGATTGGCTCAGAAAAAGAGATCAGGGGATGTCTGTTGTCCAATCATATCGACTAGTTTTTCACGCGATCTACCAGATAGCCAATCGAGAGAGCTGTGTGGATTACTAGATCAGATGGTAAATGAATGGTTATTGGTTGATATATATATGTATATATATATATATATATATATATATTATATGGTATATAGGATATTTTATAAGGTAGAAGGTATACATGTGATAGATATTGTATATTGTGATGGTGGTATATAGTACTCCACTATGTCTTATTATATCTATTTATATTAAAAGTCATATAAACACGCCAATCAGATATTATTTTTAATTTACAAGCCTATCCAATCTCCTTAGTAATATTACCTGCATGATTGGTTATGCTGGAGTGTGATGCGTTTCATTGATTAAGTATTTAATTATTACTGATACTTTGTTTATAATCAAGGATGCTGTGCGTATATATAGATAGAATGGTATGAAGAGTAGAGAGAAAAGGGCGTGTATAGGAAAGGGTTGGGTTAATTAATTAATTAATTACTAAATAAATAAAGTGGTTAAATAATAAATGAAGAGTACATATTCAGTTGATTAAATTATATCCAATAGAACTACCAATGAACAACACGAATCATTAATGATAATCTAATCTATAGCTATGACTGGTTACTTTATAGATCCATTGTAACCTGATCGGGGTGGGGTGGTAGGAGGGAGAGAATGATCTGCAGACCTTATTAGGGGTATCCCAGGATATACCCCAATCATTGGTCTATGGTATTATATTTACTTGATTTTAGTGGGGCATTCTATATAGGTCTTTTTTTAATATCTATTTATCTATCTATCTATCTATCTATATAACTATTTATCTATATACTATAGCCTATTCTGTTACTATAACATATTTTATTACTATAGCATATTTTATTACTATAGCATAGTTTATTACTATAACATATTTTATTACTATAACATATTTTATTACTATAGCATATTTTATTACTAAACATATTTTATTACTGTAACATATTTTATTACTATTACATATTTTATTACTATAACATACTTTATTACTATAACATATTTTATTACTATAGCATATTCTATAAATCCATATATAACCTATATCTATTCCATGCAGATCTCTTGATCTCCAGGAATGGCCCAATCGTACAGACCTGTGTGCAATCTAATGCCCTCCCCTCCAATGATATGCTCCATGCTCGTATGACCCAATCAGCAAAAGAGTTAGGATTAGATGGAGTGGAGGATGACGTAGTCAAAATAATGGCGCGTGCACTACAGGTAGGTTTTTCATATATGGATATTTGACTAAGAATTTATGTTATGATGTAATATGATATAATTTTGTAATATATAATATATGCTATTATGTTATGATATGTTATTAACCCCTATATGATTTTCTTTCTCTCTCTTTCTCCATGGTTATATTATCTAGCCTGTTCTCTCATCTACCAATCAGTTATTTACTTTCCCCTTTAAGATTGTGCAGTGCCAATGATTGCTCTGTGTTGGTTTTTACTACCTACTACTATGTCTTAATGTCCGTATGCTGTTTCTTATTGTTTTTAACATTTGAATGGTTTCTTATCTACTATATTGTTGGTTGATCTTGATACAGACCACTAATGAAAAGAAGCCCTCATATATGTACATATACATACACATGCACCTATACATATATGCATACTATCATACTATTATACTATCTTACCATTTTTCTATTTTATTACAATCCGTTTATATTATCATACTGTGTTACTATTATACTATGATACTACTATACTATTACCTTATTATACTATTATACTACTATATTACTATATTATTACATTATTATACTACTATACTACTATGCTTCTATATTATTATATTATTATACTACTATACTTCTGTACTACTATTTTATTACATTATTATACTATTATACTACTATACTATACTGCTATCCTATTATCCTACAATACACATACAGGAACATATCCGTAATATAGCCAGTCATTGTATAAATTTAAAACGGGCTGGCCAGGGGCCCAATCATGTATCTTCTCTATCAGATCGTAATAGAGATTGCATGCGATTGGAAGATATACACTCCACACTGCAAGGTAGGCACATTGACTGGTTTAGATTAGGTTGGAATCAATTGTAATTGTTGTTTTAAACATATCATATGTTTTTATCTTTTTCTCGCTCCTTTCCCTTTCCTTTTTATTTTTTCTCGCTCTCGCTCTCTGTCTCTTTCCTCTTTCCTTTCTTTTTCTTTTTCCTCGTTATAGATATCAGCAGCAATCCTTGCTATACATACCCCTTTGTCCTCCTCTCCTCTTCTCACGTACGGCCCATCATATCCTTGCACTCTTCCTTGCCCACCCCTCTCCACCCACCCTGTACTTTATTCTAATTACTCCCTTCCTATTCCAGTGTTCCCACAACTGCGAGGGGAGGACCTCCTATCCCCAGAGATTATATTGGCTGATATGAACCAATCCGATGATGACGACTATCCCTGCTAATCATATTCCTACCAATTGTTATAGTGATCTCATTATTACTAAGAATTCACAGTAGATTCCATCTGTGTAACATTAAGAATGATATTAGACCAATGGTATGACTATGCTCGCGTGATTACTGAGTATATATAGAAGGAGGGTACATTAGGCTTAGAATTATATTTTCACCTCTATTTCCACCAATATATTTCACTTCATTTCACACCCTGCCTTGAAATATATAACTAGATAGATAGGTAAGTGTGTAGAAATAATAGATGTAGTAACTATAATCTAACTTAGTGTGACTGCCTTTCCCGTTATCTACCATGCATACAAGGGACTTTGCAATACTCAGACCCACAACCACCCCCAACTCTTTCCCCCCTACCATTTTTATATTTTATATTTATTAATAATCAGGTTTATATTGTATGAAAGTTTATGTTTTTTGAAACAGGCACCTGAAATTGGTTATCATGGTTACTGTTTTTTCTTCAACCCTTACTATTGGATAGTGTGTTGTTTATTTATGTTTTAACTAGCTGATAATTTCGTATGCCATGTGATTGTAGTTATACAGCTGATCAGGGTTTTTATTTGGGCTGAATCAGAATAGCCAAGAGAGCTCCTATGGGCCAATTAGGGCCATGTGCTTATTAGTTATCTAGCAACCAACGCCTTCCATGATGATTGATATGGGCGAAATACTTTATGCCATTGGCTTCAATAAATTTTTTCTTCTTTCTCCTATGTTTTTATGATTGTATTAGTATTAATATTAATGTGTAGTCTTTTCATAGGCATGGTCTTGTCATACATTTCAACACCAACCCACCTGCACCTTGAGGGAAAGTACAGAGAGGAAAAGAAGCATATTACTATATCGGAAACACATGCGTATATAATATAATATCATACATATATGTAGTTTTATAAAGTCCTTTTAGTAGTAGTAAATATTAGAAGGTATTAAAACCCAAGTTCAACTAACAATACTAATAACAATAACATAGGCTCGTTGTAAGTATGATATAGTATGAAAAAATTTACTTTTCACCATTCTAATACTTAGAGCTATAGGAATCCTGTATTCCTAGTTTCGGCATATGAATATATATCAAATATGCTCATAGAATAGGAAATCAAGACCACACTATCGATTATACTATATAGTGTGGCTGTCTGGTAATTAATTTATTGAAATACTTGGTCATTCAACGTAGGTTTTGATCGTTAAACTTTTTACTTACAAAATAAAAATAAAAGGATGTGGAAACTTATTTATTTCCGTAAAAGAAATCATAAATGAAACCACTCACATCCCACTCAAAAACAAATTCATACTCCAAAACAAATTCATTAATGCGTACATTATGTAAGTAAAAGATAAAGATTAGTAATGTAGTTACGTAGTTATGTTGCTAGTAATGATTATTAACTATGCGCTTTGAAACAAAAATAAAAAGACTCTGACCACCTCTAGATAAAAATATAAGTAAATTTCTGGTTGCCTTCACAATCGCCTTCGACAAAACATCTATGCTGTAGCGCTGACTAAAAAATTCTCATCATTTCTTAGTTGTGAGTTAGCCGCATGCACACTGGCTACCAACTTGAGGGTATTAGTTTTCATCTCACCGTCAAATACAATAACAATAGGACTGAATTCACTAATCTTGTATCCCACAGAGTGGGGGTCCACCCATAGTACAAGCTCAGGAGGGAAAAGGGTTCTTATAACAGTCTCAAGGTTGCACAGGCGGGCAGCTTGTATGAGAATAGGATCAATCTTATTGGTATGAACTCGAATACAACGGTTTCCTGAACCACGTAGAGGCTGGTCGGCACACCAACCCTTCATGTAATGTTGTTGCATCACATGTACTAGGGCCCGTTCATAATGGTGTAGTTGGATAGGGGAGAGTTTACCAAGATGGCTGACTAACTGCCCTATAAATGCTGCGGCTGCTTCAAACTCTCTTGGTGGCGCCATGAAGTAGGGTATGATGTACGTTTAGGATGTATATGATATATAGGTGTAAAAATAAAAAAATAAAATAAAAAGTGTGTATATTTTTATGTAAGATATATTACCTGTATGTATATATTTATATTGTGAAGGAGATAGACCTTGGGAAAAAGATTGCGCACGGCCTAAGTTACATAAATACCCTAATATAGGTTGGGATAAAAAAGGTAATATTACTGATCTTACGATAATACTTCTATTTTCATTCGTGTATGTCGTCCACCCTATTTCAAGTTTTTATTCTATCTTTTATTATTGGTCCTTTTAATCAGTATGCTATTATTTATAGTATCTAATAGCCAATACAATAGCCGAAATAAGCTTTTAATCTTTGTTTATTTTTATTCATTATTTTTTAACTTCCTCTCTACTTATAAAAAAATGTTAAACTAACTTATAACTAAAAAGGAAATTATTAAGTTTCATTACATCCATTCAAAATAAATTTTATGTGTAATTTATATTTAATATTAAAAATAGTTATAAGTAAAAGTATCAAGAGAAATTTAACTTTTTAACATCGGTAAACAAAGACCCAATTAAGGTCTGCTATTCGATTGATCCTGGTAGAATATAAATAAATAGAATATGTATGATCTTCAATCACCTACTGTCAACATGTCAACATAGCAAGAACTATAGACATCTTTAAATTTATCTATAAAACATTTCTTGTAGTACATGTTTTACTATTACTTTCTCTCAAACCAAAAATTGTATTTTTTTTTTCTTATCAGGTTTAGGTTTATTATTATTTTTTTCTACAATTTTCTGCATCAAACAATGGTTTCTTTTCCGTTATATTTCTTATTATTATAGTAACAAATGACAAAATACATACTTGTGCAAATATATAATATAATAGTTCTCAAGCAACTAGATAATATATTTTTTAAATGGCGTGATTATTATGTTAAAAGCACGCCTTGAGTTTTATTAAGTTCTCCGCTATTTTTTGGAGAGAGAAATTATAAATATACAAACTCAAAAGTCATTAATAGAGTTTTAATAAGGCTGGTAAGTCATTTTTATTTGGCAGCAACCTGTGGACAATTGGCAATAAAAGCATTTTTAAATGATATCATTTGCTCACAATAGTAGAAATGCACCATTTTATTATTTTATGCTTAATTTAAAAACCCAAAAGTTTTCTATAATATTTTTAAATTGCCTATTGTTTATATGCATTATATGAAATAGTAATGTATACTTGGTAAATTTTATTAGTATACGCTATCAAAATAACCGTATATTATATTACTTAGTAACTTCATAGGTCAATAATTTTCGTGCATTGGCATATTTTACAACGTAAAAATATGCAGGACTTGTCCCAGAAGGAATATTTACTTATAATTTTTTTTTTCTATAGCTATATTCATTTAGCATTATTCGCATATATAATCTAGAACAAGAGTTGGGTAATCTAAACCTGCCAATCAGAAAACATCTCAAATTGGTGCTAAATGCCAATCCAAGACAATCGATTAAGATTAAGCCAACCAATGGCAAAGATTCCGCGAATAATAATAAACATTTGGATTCAAATAACTTTGTTAAGTTCTATTAAATCCGCTTTGTAAAATACTTTCTATTGGTTTCCTATTGGTTTACTAACATTGAGTAGTTAAAATTAATGATTTAGTCGATTGGGGATTTATAGAGCCAATAGATAGACCATTTAATGCTTCAGGCCCTGCATATACATCGTAGTGCACATTTACAGTTTAGATCACGAATGCGTGCTCGATGCCCAATCTTCTCTTCTTCGTCCCTGTATTAGAGCTTGTTTAGAATTTAGAAGGTCGCGTAAATTTCTGCATTTTTTATTTATTAGTGTTTCACTCTAGCAACTTACGCACTGTAACGTGCATATATATATATATAGCTCTTGCATCTGCTATATCATCTTCTTCATTGATCCATCAACTGCACTTATATCAACCCTTCTTCTCTCGTACGCCTCATAGCAAATTGGAATAGAGACAACCAATTGTCATATTTTTATCCTCGTACCATGTCCCAATATCAGGATGTGATCCTTATATGGTTGGCCTTATGTCTGGTACTCTCCAGGCAGGTAGATGGTAACATCGCCATAGCCTGGAAAGACTATGAGAACTACATGAACAGCACCCTGTCATCTAATGTCAGCAACATTAACAAAGCAAGGGGTTTTCTCCACGAACCTATTCTGCCAGATTTCTCCTGGGCTGGTTATGAGTATAGCAACAAGCCTATCCCTTGGATAGAAGGCCCTATATTTAATGTGGTTGAAGACTTTGGTGCTAAAAATGACGGAAGTAAATACGTAGATTTGGAGGTATGCGACCACCTGTGTTCAATATAATATATGTGGTTCTTTCCTTTTCTAGACGTCTTTCATAACCCGACCCAGTCCCTCTGTGTTATGCCTACTAACCCACCGCCCACTCTAGGTTACCAGGGCCATAAAGAGAGCTGCCAGGAATGGGGGAGGGGTTGTTTATTTCCCTGTAGGTACCTACAAGTTTAGTCCTCCTGGAAGTAATTTGGGAAATGATGTGCTGAAAATAGGTTCTAGCAATATTGTCCTAAGGGGAGCGGGTGCACATGAGGGAGGTACCATTTTCTACATGGATCAAGCACGAGTGAACAAAGCATTGATTAAAATTACAGGGACTATTTTCCACCAACAATTAACGACTATCATTGACGATGGTAGGTATTGATTGGTGTAGAGGGACGAGAGAAGTGAATAGCAAGACTAATTAGGGAAGAAATTGCGGTTTGTTATTGGGCGCTGGCACGTATATACATAGTTCCATACATATCTATCCATATCTGTTTACCATAATCCCTCTCCCTCTCCTCGGGATATGTAAACACCCCTTGGATCTGTGGCTATAACCAGTGCCTAATCCCCCTCCCCTCCTGCTTTTCTCCAACATGCAGTGCCCGTTAACTCTATGCAGATTAAGGTGGCAAATCCTAGAATGATGCTGAACCACCCTTGTTTTTATATAAACTACAATAATCCCTCTTACAATAAATATGTCTTTGGCAATGCCGTACTGCAACCCACCTGGGAGTATACCATTAAGAACGGGGCATATATCCACGAAATCCATTGTGTCCGGGTAGGTACTGTAGGCTATGATATGAGTAATAGGGTAATGGGAGGCTATATAGGGTTAGACTAACATGCTATGTGCAGAATGTGGACCTGAAGACTGGAGTGGTAACTATGACTGAGCCTATGAAACAGCCTCTATTTAAACATGAGAATGGATTTCCAGTTTTTGGTGCCAGCCCAATCCACGATGTAGGAATTGAGAATATAAGGTACATATATGATGTAGTATTATAAAATACATAACTGTAATAGTAGTATAATGCCGTCTATATTAGTGTAATTGGCTAGGTGTTGTTCTTTTTATTCCCTTTGTATTTGTAGACCAGATGCTCTTGGTGCTTGTTGTGAAGGAAGAACCCCTATTAGCAGCAGTCTGTAGCTGACACCCACCCTGATCCATAGGTTTCAAAGTGCATGGGGTAAGGTTGAGCCTTCTTATTGTCATCATTGCAGTGATTTGCACGATAAGGGATGGAATGCCATCAAAACCTATGGTGCCCGTAATTTGTGGGTACGGGACTGTGTGTTTACTGACTGGTCCATCGCTGGCATGTTTGACCGAACCTCGGCCGCTACTGTCAAGTAAGTGTAGCCCCTGTGAATACGTTGTGTTATTGGTACTAGGTTTGAAATGTTAAGCTCATAGTAGTAGGAAGAGCTTTTTATAGGGTATGTAGGCCTCTATATGTATCTACGTATGTACCTCTCTCCGTCTCTACCTAGAATAATCCCCTAACCCTTTATATTACAGAGACTGCAATGTAACTGGGAAAGGTGGTCATTTCTCCTTCCAAAGGTAAGTGGCATAAAGTCTTTGACGTTGGTTGTCGGCCATGCATTCAAAGCTGATACCTGGGTGGTTATGGCAATATGAAGAGATAAGCAGGGGAATAGATCAAAAAAAAAATCAAAAAAGCTTTTACAGAATATTCTGAGGATGTATGTTGTTGGTAGATATGCCAATGACTATGTGTTACTTTTTAGTTGTTGCTAGGATTAACTTCTCTAATGCACACCATAATCATCACTCATCTGTTTCTTGCCAACCGACTTGTTTCTATTCCCCCCCACCCCCACCCCCCCCATCAATAGCAAGCGAGGATATGGAAACCTTTTTGTAGGTAATAGAGATCTAGCAGGGGCCCGACATGGGCCCAGTGTAGAGGCCTCAGATGTAGGGACGGTATACCTACGTCATACTATGCTGCCAGGTATGTTTTTCCTTGCATGCATGATATGCCTTCCCTGAGGACCCTCTCCCTGAAGATGCTTAAAAATACTAGATAAGATACTAGATACGCATGTGGTAATGTGGAATACTTTGAAGGAAAGTGAAGAAACGGATCTAAAGGAGGGGCTGATATAGTTATATGTATTGAGAACCATGGACAAAGAGGAAGGGAGGGAATGCGACTATATGTTCCTTGATACTTGGAGATACGTCACTAACCATTTTGAGTTAAATAGGATGTAGTAATAGGGTGGTGCAAAATACATGTCATTTTTTTATTAATCAGTCATTGGTTGCTACCTCCGTCCAGGCCAATCTATTGACATGCACGCCGATAATCCACGTTACACCCTATTGGATAGTTGTGTTGGGGGGATCTTGAGGAAAAACGGAGGTAAGGTGCCTCTGCATCCCCACCATGGTGGAAAACTTGTAGTGTGGAATTTCCAGGAAAGAGATGGAGAAGAAATACCAAAAGGTTATAACGTATGTAGCTATTTTTTATTCACTTTTTCGTGCTTTTCTTTCTACATTCTTTCTTTGGCTTTTGCCTGGCGTACTACTTATGCAACTGTAGATATGCTTGTATAGATACCTCAATTACCACCCTATAGAGTACTCATTAGTTTCTTGCTGAGAGAGTTGTAGTTGTTCTCACGATGTTTGTGTAGAATATGCCTCTTGTTCTCAAGGCGTCCACTTATGGAGCATTCATGCATACGTCGATATCCTAAATTGACTTTCTTTTTTGATTGCCTTTTCTTTTACAAACACATGTTTAGGTCAGTATGTATGTACAGACACCCCCTAGCATCTGCTCTTTATATCTCATTATATGTATCTTTATGATACATATATTTCTGATCTATATGATAGTATTTACTAGCTGTCTCATTTCCTCGCACCACAATATTAATAATACTCCCATATGATATGTATCATCTAGTTCTGGACCAATGAAACCGCCGTAAAACGATCTCCAAATAGCTTCTTTATGCCAATTATTGTTGGCCTCAGGGGTCATAATGGGGGCGTCGCTAAAGCCACCTGTCTTCATGTGGGTATGTAATGATTATAACGCATTGGTGTCGCATGATGTAAAATCTGTCTTGACTGAGGTCTGTAATGTCTTCTTGTAACTCTGTTTAGATGGACATAGATAGTAAGGAGGTAAAGGGTGGGAAATTACCAAATGTAAGAAAGAACTGTAAAACTAAATTAAATAGAATATATATATAATAGAGATACCTATCTAACTTGGTCGGTTGGAGGTTCACATTCATAATGAACTATGTGGCCATCCATGACTTTTTATGAGGATAAATATGTTAGCAAGCCTGCTTAATTCTTGTGACTCCTGCTCCACTGTCCTACGTCACAAGATCATTATTACTTTTCTCATTTTATTCTTTTTCATTTCCTATTTATCCCCATATTCATTTTTGCTTTTCTCTTGTCTAATGGGTGACTATCATTCTACAGAGGCTTTAAATAATGTGGTTGAGCCTCAATCTCTCTTTGATGCGCAACTGGCTCTTCGTAAAGCAATCGAACAAAATCAGTCCATTCCTATTATCGTATCTACACCCACAATTACCAACTACGACGCGTCTGAAAGTCAAAAAACAGCAATATTTGTGAGCATTACTGTGGCTTTGATTCTAATTATTTTCTTCTGTATTGTAATATATTTACTGCTGCATAGGAAGCGATATTGTTCGTATGATAATCTTCGTGAATCATTGACTGCAGGGGCTACATCTTAAGTGTACCTGTTAAATTTTCATTTTGGCTTACATTTTATGCAAGATATTTTGTACTCCATATTTTATTATTTTGAAACCATCACTCTGCACAAGATTGAGCTAGGGATGATGGATCCATCTCGTTGAATCCAATTAGTCTAAGTGTCCAAGACATTTGATAATCTAGTTAAGCTGCCTTATTTTCTTTTAATTAGAGCATAAATTGCTAAACAATGCTGGGCATCTATATATGAAAGTGTTTAGTTTTTTATAAAGTATTTTGTATTGGTTTACACGAATAATAAATAAAGATTTATGTTTTTATCGTGTTACTTGTCATGAACCTCTAAATGCTATAAAACATTAGATCATATGTTACTGCTTGGTGTGCCAACACCACTGCTATCAAGGACAATTTGAGAAGAAGCTCTGCCTGCAAGTGTCACCCAGTTTTAGTAGCATAAGCCAATCAGAAATTGGTGAATTTTCAACTGCATAGGATTGGCATATGTCTCTGGATTCTACAGTGGGATCCTACATCAATGTTAAAATTAGCAATCACAAAAAAATATATATCAAAACACATGGAATATGTAAGATTAGGCATCACATTATGACTAACTAGCGTGTGTAGATACAATAAGTAAAGTGTGCTTGTAATGAACCTTAGAAATTAATATTTGTCCTAAGTGGATAAATCTTCCCAAAAACAAATAATTAATGATTTTACTGTTATAATCCGTTATGCTGTGGATATTTTGAATCGTCAATTGGGTAATATTTTAATCGGTCATTATGTTTTAACTATGTTATTATTGGCGTTTTGGCTCCAATCATTTTAATTCATTGACTGATAAGGCAGCTCAAGCAGTATGATACAAGCGATTGGTGTTATATAAACGGCATTCCAAGATTATCGATCAAAAGTAAACCAGCCATTGACAGAAGACCCGTAAATATGATAAGTCATAAAATCATGTTACGCCTCCCAGGCTCACATCCTTTTTATCTTCTAAGGAACATTTATTTATCGCGGGTATCAACCACAGAATATGACTACACATTGCTTAGGAATCCTACCTAAAGACATGATCTGCTAATTTATTTACTAATAGAAAAATATGTTTCAGCATATTTTTACTCCGTGTATGCAAAGACTCCTTTTAAACGAAAATAGGTTACAGGAACGTTTAGTGTCTCAACTTATTATTTCCAACAAATAATAAATGCAAAGTTTTGTGTGTGCTCATCAAAGTGAAAATGGGACCGACTGTAAGGATTATTATTGATTACTATACTAAAAACAACTACTGAGGTTCATTAGAATTATCTAATCTTATCCAATGATATGATATTTTTGTGTCATTATTTTTATGGTCTTTTGGTTAATTTCCTGATTCATTCCAGGGCTGCGCACATTGTATATATTGACAAATCAACTCACATGGTTAAGAAAGTTTTATTTGATCAACTAATATTGAACCAATTATTTCATGTCCAATTGTTACTAGAACATCAGCCAAATTACGAATGTAGTGTGGTAAATCTCGCTATATGACCACTATACGGATGTTATCCATAATTAACTAAATCTCATAATAATAATAAAATTGGGAAGACCCCAAACCATCAAACACAAAGCCAATCATAGAACCCCAAAGCATAACATCTGATGCCAAAACACATCTGACAAAAATAACTAACAATCCCAAGACATGCCCAGACAGACAGAACTTACATTCCATATATGACTGGAATCACTAATGAGGACAGAGTTTCACTTTCTGCCAACTGCGCAGAAGGTATGAACAAAAGAACTTGAACATACTTAGATTCCAATTTCAACACTATCTTTGACTACCAAATATATTACAACCGATCCGGAGACGGCAGAGATCTTGACATCAGACAAGGAATTGGCCTTCAGGTACAATCAACCAATTGAGCCCAGATGATCAGATCCAAATACATTGCATTATATTTTTTACTTATAACAATGTGCGTTGAAAATTAGATCCTATAATAAATATACCTGTGTGTTGGTAGCAATGCATGCCTTGCTGGAATGTGGAATAAGTCATTATTTCAGTCATTTACTCTTGACATTCTGGAATGGTTGAAGCCTTGAAAGTATAAGATCATGTGATTTTTTATCAAAAATTCTTGACGTTCTTGCGTTCATCTGTTATTACAATTTTTAATTAAAATTTATTAACATAGCATTTCTCTTCAACAACACGGTTATCAAAG
Source organism: Ichthyophonus hoferi (assembly GCA_002751075.1). NCBI lineage: Eukaryota > Ichthyosporea > Ichthyophonida > Ichthyophonidae > Ichthyophonus > Ichthyophonus hoferi. The sequence goes on along the minus strand of NAOQ01000116.1, from coordinate 15,372 downwards.
AATAGCATCATGATGATCTTTATCTATTCCATGATAACAGATTCTCTATTGGATACTGGATTCCTTGGCAGCCTTAGAGGGCCATCAGCTAACAACCCCTGATTTGCTCTCCTAGTTTTATCAACCTTATTGACTTAGTCCTCAATTTTCGCTCACGTGCTTTTATAATAATACCTTAGCATATCTTTACTCCGTATATGCAAGAGTGCACGTTAAAATATTCCTTAATTCAATATTCTCTCAACTTTAAATGTATACAAGTCGCAAGGACCAAGCCTGTTTTCACTTCTTTCTAAAATTACTAGTAATATCATCCATTTTTTTCTTCTCATTAACACTTTTTAGCAGCACAACATCAATACTGTGATTCACAAGAGGTTCTTACTAATTTATGAGCAATTATAAGAGCCCGACTTCTATAGTGAAGCTTAATTGTTATGACGCAAGGTTAGTAATAAAATATTTAAAAATGAACCAAATTTTAACAATCTTTTATTTTAAAATCTGAGAGATATAATGTTGCAGTCGCTTGAAGAAAATATCGCACAATCTTAATTACGATTATTTAAATTACGCGTGGGAAATGTGTCTGAGCCGATCAATGATAAATAGCTATATCGGCTCGGAGATATACTTGACCTGGCCAGGTAAAAAATTCAATAC
>NAOQ01000115.1:141992-152926 GCA_002751075.1 Ichthyophonus hoferi | reverse complement strand
TATATCTATATCTATATCTATATCTATATCTATATCTATATCTATATCTATATCTATATCTATATCTATATCTATATCTATATCTTTATCTCCAGCTCTCTCACCTACATACGCTTATTTACCTCACTCTTATTTACCTCACTCTTACCTCTACTCCACCTACACTAATCATTATTGCCATTGCAATCATTCTACTGGCTCTTACCTCTGTTCCATAACAACAGCCATTAGACTATTTCTAATTGTAGTCCTGTTCATTGGCCTATTATCGACCACTAATAATTCACAATCGTCATCAGTGGGTGTGGATTGGTGAAATTTCTTGAGGACTTGATTAAGGGTCTGAGGAAGAGGGAAAGGGAAAGGGAAAGAGAAAGAGAAATACAGTAAATAGCCTTTCATACATATACCTTCATTTATATTGTATTCATTTAAAAAGAAATATTACAGCACTGCGGCATATCATACTATAATACAGTATCTTATATTATGCTACATCATAATCTACCAATGAGAAACTATACTATACTATACTATATTCTACTATTTTATACTATACTAGACTCTATTATACTCTACTATATTCTACTGAACTAATCTATTCTATACTATAATATACTATCCTATATTGTATTCTACTATATTATACTCTATTATACTCTACTGAACTAATTTATTTTATACTATGGTATAATATACTATACTATATTCTACCACATTATAAAATACTATACTCTATTATACTCTACTGGGCTAATCTATACACTATGACAATTATTTACCTCCAATTTGTTTGTCTTAGTAGTCCCAGTCCTTGCCGGTTGTTCTGATTGGTTTAACACCGGCTAAAAAAAGAAAAAACCGCGTGATATTAGGTTACATGTATGCATACATTAGTATAAATAAGGTAGTAGGTTATCCCAATAGGGTAGTGCGTTATCCAAATACAGTAGTATGATATCCTATTAAGGTATTATGTTATTTTAATAAGGTAGTGTGTTATCCTAATAAGGTAGTGTATCCTAATAAGGTAATATATAATCCTAATAAGGTAGTGTGTTATCTTAATAAGCCAGCGTATTAATCTTAATAAGGAAACACAACACGTAGTTTAATCTGTATTTTTTTCTTGTTGAGTTTTTTATCCCCCTTAACCAATCAGGTATTATTTATAAACGTCTTATTATAAGTAAACAATAATCAATTATGTATACTTATAAAAGTATCATTAATTATTTAATAAAAAACTCCAATCTAATAGCACATAAAAACCTACTAGGCACCTAATATAGGCTTACTATAATAATATAACCCTATATAAATCATTCCCTAGGTACCTGTACAAACCAGTGCTCACCTTGTGTGCAGGTAAAGTAGGTTGGAAGGTATCGTCATTATTGTCTATGTTTATTGGTGTATCTACTGTCACTGAGGCCTGACAATTGGTTGTCATCTATCAATTTGCAATCATATAATCATTTTATTTTTTTTAAATTTTAAACAAGCTATTAATAGATTAATAAATTTACTTTGCTCCTATCACTAACAATTTTTCACAAACCAACCCATAACCTTGTTTATCCATCTCTCGTACTTCAACTGGACATAAATCATCATTACCCATTATTGTATATAGAGATATATACTGCGCACATATACCCACATTTCGAGCACCATCCTGTTGTCCAATAGAATCATTACTTTTATTTTCCTTACTTTCCTCATTGGTTTTCTAAGGGGCCACAGAGAGTTAAAGCAATAAGAATAAATATTTAAAAACTTTAAACATACTAATAGCATTTTAATTGTTAAAAAATATTTTTAAAAGAGAGTAAAGCATGTGAAACAGGTAAGAGCTTTAGATTTAATACAGCCAAGACGATAGGTGAGTAGCTAATATATATATATATATATATTAGATATATCAGTCTATATCAATCCAACCATATAGCTAGCAACTAATTTAAAAGGCACAGTTGGTTGAGTCGCTTCCCACAAATATAATTAATTAGTATAATACATTATTAACTGAAAAGATAAATAGTGCTTATATTTTATCATAATTACTGGCAACCCCTTCTCCAAATAATGATTTTCATAAGCTTAAAATCTTTCTATGCTATTGAGGTATGGTAGTCTATGATATAGAAATTATAGTAGTCAGAGGTTCTTATCTAATCTGGTTTACTATTAGCTAGTAGCAAAATTTTAAATAGCTTTATTTGGCCTTACGCCAAGAATTGAAGGTTTTCTGATTTTCTATTGATTACTTATCATAGGCAATAAAGAGTGCTATTGGTAGGTTGTAGTGTAGTAATACTTTAAAATTAAAGTTACTATAGTTACTATACATCCTTACACACCAACCCTAATATCTCAATCCACCAATCGGGTATTATCACCTACTTTAAACGGCTTACTGCCATTGGTCCTTCTTGTATTATTAGTTTTATTCTTCTCTAATTTCTTTGGAATGGGTGCGCCGGGTAGTACAAAATCCCTCCTATCAGCAGAGAGTTTACTTTCCAAAAGGGGTATCATGGGCACTGGCTTATTGGACTGTTTCTTACTGTAAGGGATGGGGAGTGGCGTTAGGTCATGACTCAACATTTTAAACTATTTTAAAATTCATGCGGTAATATAGGCGTTGCCTTATTGGACTACCTCTTACTGGAGGGTGGTGCTATGTTACGACTAAATATTTTAAAATAGGCTTAAAATTAATCTTAAACACTATTTCTTGCATAGAACTAGAACATTATTGTATTGCGTTCAGGCAGTAAATTGGGTCTATCAAGGTATAATCACATATATATTCCCTTAAAGGTAAGGCAATTATCGCATTCCCTCGTTCTCATTGATCAGTTTTTAGTTTTAAAAAATAAAATAGCGAATGAATCTCTATGATTAAAGATCGATTACTATGAATTTACAGTACCGATTCAAATAGTTTAGCACAAATCGAATTAATCTGGCCTATATTAAGTGATCGGTGCAATGAGATGTATAAGAACATATATAATTGAACTGAATTAAATTAAAAGCAGTTAAAAATAAAAAATAAAATTCATTGAGACAGAAAGACTTTAGTCCTAATCAATGACAACCAATGAGAATTTAAAGTTCAAAGAATTATAAATGGGCGTGTTGTAATAGGTTGAAGTCAAATATAACAATCTATATATTGGATGGTTAGCTATAGCATTACCTTATTGGGACAGTTGTACCATATATAGATATATGTATATGTGTATATATGGGTGGATATTAATACTGAAAATATTTTTGAAAACAAAATAGTGATCATAATCGCATATCATATTCCCAGCCTTTTAAAAATAAGTGATAAATAGCCAATGATAATCAATGATTCAACCCTAATCTTGCAATCATTTAGTGATTAACCTAAAAATCTAGAATTTCATTTTTTAAAAAAAAATAGTATACGATAGATTGTGTGGCAAAGATTAAGTTATCGTTTTTAAGTTATAAAAAACATAGCTTAGCCAATCAAATAATACCGTAAAAATCCTGAGGGAAAATTGGTTAGGGTGAATCCAAGCTGAAATGTTTCGGAGCAGCTAATTAATGTTAATGTTAATGAAAATTAACGATGCCATATTTATATATGCTAGTATGTTTATTGTGGCGGCTTGTACTAAAATATGCTAGTGAGATAGAGAGAGTTGTGGGTATGTGGGAAAGTATATAAACACTGTCTATCTATTATTTTATAATTCTATTATATCACGTTACGTATTGATTGGTGCATATTAAATATTTGGTTGACCTATTATTACATTATATTAACATTTAAATCACATACTTGGCCTGCTGATCCAATGCTTTCTTTCGCATCATATCCAATAGGGAGCCTACACTGGATTTAACTTGTTTTGGTTGGCGGACTGGTAGCATTCCACTGTCTAAAAATAAATTAATATTACATGCTATTATATGATATGATATGATAGGGTAGAAATATATATATTGTGATATGGTATAATAAATTATAATAGAATATATTATAGTAGTCTATATAATATCTAAATGGGCACCATCATTTCGGTTTTATGTTGACGTATTATATAGCTTTAGGTAGTTATATTATATTAGATAATGTTAACCTATATTACATTGTATTACATTGTTCGGTGTGGTTATATTATAATGGCTTGTCTTTATAACATGGTATTATACAAACTTAACTTGCATTGCAGTATATTTGGGTTAAACATATGTACTCATATACATACACTCATATACACGTACATACAGACATACAGACATACACATACATACATACATACATACATACATACATACATACATACATACATACATACATACATACATACATACATACATACATACATACACACACACATACATACATACCTACATGCATACACACATACATACATACATGCATACATACTTCACCTATCGGTATCCCCAAACACATACCCAGCACTCCTCAAATGCTTTACATTCTTTAAATTCCTAACATACAATAGTAACATTAAAATGAAACAATAACAATCTATATGCATATATGCATGACTTACTGCGAATTAATTTTTGTTGATCTACAATTCTCTGTTGCCGTTGTTTCTTAGTCTCACGGCCCAATGGCTGAGGGTTATGTAACATCTTAGTAATAGGTGGAAGGCTGGGATTATATCTCATCGTAGTATATGTTACGTCATAATATAATATACCCTAACGTAGTATATCTTATAATAGGATATACTACATTATATGATGTATTATTGGGCAGAATAGGGACAATGTTTTAAACTATATACTTATTGGTTCATTAACACCATATTTTATTTTCATATTTTAATTTTACATGCACTGACCTCTCTCTTACCTTGTCCCCAAATTCACCAATTACAGCTGCGTCTTGGTCCTCATCCTCTTCTTCATTAGCTCCGTCTTTATCATTTTTCCTTTTATGATTAATATTGTCCTCGTCGGATTGGTCTGAATCATCCCGCTGGAGTTCCTTGGAATTATATCATATATTTACTTCCAGTTTAATTATAAATTTTATACAAAATTAAAAACGGTGAAATATAATTAATTATATATATATATATATATAATATCCATATACGGATATAGCCGTGCCTGACAATCAACCTAACACCTACCTGAGTAGGCCCCTCGTCATCACTGAAAAATGAGGCGCCATTGTTATTGGTGTTCATGATTTCGACATCGCTACTATCATTGGGTCCCTCGCCTCCATGGTTATTAATGGTCGCCTAGAACCCGGGTTTGTGTTATAAATATATTTAAATAGCATAATTATTTAATTACTGCACAATATTATATTATATTATATTATATTATATCATAATATATTATAGTATAGCGCATTACGACACTACAATGTAGTATACAATACAATAGGTATATTTTCTCTTGTAAATCCACTATAGGTTCTTGCGTTAACCAACAATAATCCATATTAGAAGGATTTAAAAGCAGAATACCAATAATTTTCAAGCAAATTACGATACGGCAAAGACGAATCAACCAGGACAACTTAAATTAAAACTAACCTTGGTGTTTGATTCCTTATCGTCATCATCTGCCAAAGAATCAACCACTGTTGCTTTCTCGTCCTCTCCATCATTATCGATCAGCTCGAAGCTTTCACCTATTGGCTAAATCGGATAAGGAATAAGTTATTATTGACACTTAAACATAGAAACCCAGTGGAGCCCAATAGGAAACCCGGGCCAGTAGAAAAATGCGAAAAGTAGTATAGCCGTGTATACATGTTTTCTTTCCCATATATATCGCCATTGTGTTAACACATACATACATACATACATACATACATACATATTATCATACTTACTTGTACCCCAAATATATATTATACATTACACTAAATAAAACTGAATAAGATTTGGTATAATTCTATACGTGGTATCATGTCATAGGCTATATACCATCAAAAGGTCGAATAATTTGATTTGTATGTACTAAATATGATTGGATCTAATTGTATGCATGTATATGCTGTATCATGAAAATGTATATGATGTTATTACCTTATCTGGACTGGGTATGATGTCATCAACCTTGCTTCTTTTTGATAAATTTGTCATATTGGATGGCTCCTCATCACTGTCCTATAGAAAAAAAAGATAGAGATTTTATTTTTTAAATAGTATAATATTGTATGATATATCACGTAGTAAAATTTTAAGCGTCTTTTTATAAAAAATATTTATCGTTGATTATAACCTATATATGTTTATTATAAATGTAATTTTATACACTTACATATATATAACTATATATAGACTAATATTTAAATTATATCTAGGTATGCCCATAGGCCAATGGCTATTAAATATTTCCAAGCTGCCCAACGAACCAATCAATAATACGCATTAATCTGTTAATCTATTTATTCGGGTCTTTAACAAAATGGAGAGTGACCATTGAGTGAAAAGGCCAATGAAATTACAATGAAGAGCCAGTGATTAGGATAGGATGGCAGGAGGATAAGGTGATAGGATAATGGTAAAGTAGTGTGATAGTATATATGTACAATAGTGTATATGATAATATGACAGTATGATAGTATGCTAGTATGATAGAAATGACTATTATCCAATCCCCGTGATGGTAACTAGGGCTAGAGCAATCCAATATAATCATGACTTACTTTCAACTTTATTGTTTCTTAAGTATCTTTAAACAACATCAATAGGGTAAATAGAAGGAGAGGAATTAATATCAAACGTGGAGTAGTAGTATAGTACAGTGTATTGTATTATGATATACTGCAGTATAGTGTAATATATTATAGTACTATAGCATGTTATGTTATAGTGTAGTTTATTATAGTATATTATATTAGTGTATTGTACTAAAATATATTTTATTATAGTGTGTTGTATTAAAATGTATTTTGTTATAGTGCATTGCATTATAGTATATTGTATTGTAGTACATTGCATTGTAATATATTGCATTATTGATAAAATATATAAAAAGTTATAAATTTAATAAAATAGCTATATAAGATATTAAATTATAATACTGTTAAAGTACGTTGTGTATTGGTCGCTGGCTATTGCATAAGATGGACATAATATAATATCATAATATAATAGAATAAAGTAAATTGTATTATATTACATTATATGCTTTAATATGATATATATTAAAAAAATAGAATATTAAAGTACAATATAATAAAATTGTATAAAATGATTATAATATCATAATATTAGAGAATAAAATAAAATACAACAAAATATATTAAAAATACTATATAAAAAAACAACAAAGTACAATATAATAAAACAGAGTTTAATACAAAGCATAGACATAATTACCTATATGATATTTTATAACAATACAATTCACTATATAAGCACAAAATTGCATTATGTAGTACAGTGATAGTTTAAACAAGAAGTTGCCTTTGTTATGAAACTGTAATTATATCATCTTACAAAACATTATAATATACTATATACTATATTAATTTATATCCTGATGCTAATATATAAAATATAATATACATATATATATCTTAAATATCGTAGATCGCTCAAATTAATCGCTAATCAATCTTCAATATCATTGGCTTTTGCTTATCTACTGATGAATCTTTATTTTACTATGAAACAAAAAAACCGACAATCTGTGAATATAATATCTAGATACGGAGTTGAATCTAAATATAGAGTCGGAATACAATACAGTAATGTTCTAGCTTTAGTCAAGATTGAATGGGCAATTAAATTATAATGGATGACCCTTGCCTGGTAGGTATATTTCAGTTTTCTTTTCGCTATATATATAACTATGTATATGGATTAAATATAAATATACATATACATATATATAGTTGAAATACAATGCAGTAGTGTTCTAGCTCTAGGCAACATTGATGGATTATCTATATGATATATCCCTTTTAATCCAAATATATATATATATATATATAAACAATAAGGTAACACTACGTACAGAATTATCCCACGCCATTTCTAACTCCATACAGTCTTAAAATATATATGTTTCCTTCTTTCTTTCTCTTTTAATATAAACTAACTAAATAAAATGATTGGTGATTGAATGAATATAAAAATAACAAGGTAGAAATACTGAAAGAAGACTTAATAGAGAAGCAACGATGGGCTCATTTAAAAATACGTGAAATGGGATAAAATTTAATGTATTTAATGTATTATAACATAATATCTAAGAATAAATAGCACGCATAAATAGTTACCACTAACAGCTGGATGATAAAATTATAACATTATAAATACTATATCCTAATATAGCAAACAGCTTCCTCCTTAGCATCAACCTAAAGTACTAGACATACTACATATTTTATTAATAATGAAACACTATGAAAGAATACTATAAAATTTTCATTTTTTAAAAAAAAAATTGCGGTGTTTCTCTAGAAGATAGCTAATTGCATTAAAAAAATAAGACCAATGAGAGATATGTATTATATTTCATGTTTTCAACAAATCCATATTATTGGATAATATAATAAATCAGTTGTTAGGTTACCTCAGAATCCGAGATGATCATTCGCTTAAGATTGCTCTGCCGTGTAGTCACCTGGACCTCCTCCTATTACAACCCATTAATTGGTAACTTAAAATATGAAAACATATCTGAATAATATGTACGTATTTGATATATATATATCATTTACTGTAAACCCAAGAAATACACATACAATATAATATAATATATTGTAATGCAATGTATTAAAATTCAATTTAATATACTATAGTGTAATATAATATAATACAATACAATACAATGTAATGCAATATAATGCAATATAATATAACATAACATAACATAACATAACATAACATAACATAGCATAACAAAATATAACAACGTATCATAATATAATATAATATAATATAATATAATATAATATAATATAATATAATATAATATAATATAATATAATAACATAATATAATATAATATAATATAATATAATATAACAAAACGTAACATAACATAAAATAACATAACACAACAAACCATAGCAGTAACATAACATGACAAGACATAACATAATATAACATAACAAAATACAACAGATTTACACTTCCTTTCAACTTTACACAACTTAAACATACATTAGGTCTATGTTATATACACTATATACCTAGCTATGTAAGCATTAGTATATCTATCTATATTATCTCTCTCTCCCCTTCTTTCCATATATATCCTGCCTATATAATTTTGCATATACGTTATCAGCCCGATTGGTCACTATTGTGTGTATAAATAGTATAATATATATATAATAGTTGAACAGACAAGGATTCGTTGAATTCTTCAAAAACATACATACCTGGTCTGATATCTTTTCCTTCGCCTCCATACTATTATCAATATTATCCATAATCGCGTTAATATATTTTATAAGGCAGGAGATAGGGATGGGTTAAGTTTTATACACAATATGCTCTATTGTACTATAATATATATACTATAGTACACTAGATAGAGGGGTACTGTACTTAGTATTCTGTATATATGTACGTATGTAGGTAGGTATTGTGTAACAACCAAAGAAACTGTAACTAGATATATATTTATGTGTATATATATATATATATGCCTTTACATATATTGATATATAGATTGAGAGCTTCACTTGTCTAATGGTCTAATTGCTGTAGTAAAACATTAATATAATATAATATAATATAATATAATATAATAATATATAATATACTACATTATAATACCCCATATACTAATATGCCGAATTTAGTGTATTTTATATCTATCCAGTACATCCATATGAATGGTTTGTTATATCATTGTTGTATTTTTATTGGCTAGTGTATATTATTACTGTTTGTATTGGCTATTTGTAATATTTTTGGCGGGAATTTGATCTAGATTTAGCTGGTTCTATTTATAACTTGATCGTCATTAACTATTAATTCATGACCTAATTACTTATGATATTAGCTTTACTATATGTTTAATCTTTAAATATATATATAACATGTCTAATTTTATCTTTAAATACATTAATTTATTTAATTATTATACTTTGGACTGTTATTTATTAAACAACTTAAATTTCTATTTAGTTTAAAGCCTATATATTTATTAAATTGATCTCAATCTACCCAATCTAGCTATAGATTACTCATTAATTAAATTAACCGCTAATCGCTGATCGCAATTATAACCAGGTGGACCACCTGTCCCACGTTTGGAGGAACAGTCCCACTAAATCAACGTTTTAAAATGCCCTACAGCGTGTGGAAATGTTTAACATTTTAATACTTGAGGTTAGTAGTAGTATTAATTATTAATATGATCAATTAACTCATAAATAGCTGCCGCTTACAATATTCAATTGGTTATTAACTGATAATCACGCAAATTAATTAGCAACTCTTAATTTTTCAGGGACGAATTCATAATTTATGTTTTACAATATTAAAGATATGGCAAGTGATTGGTAAAATTGATTAATTGATGGCTATTTACTCTGTCATGTTTTTAAGTAGAGATTGTGTTGAAATAATAAAAAGTAATCCATTATAAAAGCAAACGCAGGACGCTGGCTTTGGTTATCTTGGAAACTTAAAAAACCAGTTCTGTTTTGGTATATATATATTGCCTGTTACAAGATCGCTGATTGTGGCACAAATATAGCCAATTGCATAATGATTCAACTGCATAATATTTTTCAAACCAATAGATTGATTTGTCAATACACAAGAGATAAGAGTTACACCAATGAGGTAGCTAGCTCAAGAGCCATTCTAGGAAGAAGACATTACTGTTGGGTTATTAAGATGAAATAAGAAAAGTCGAAATGTAAACTGCAATCAATAATAAAACCTCGGCTATTCCGCTCATACATGAATTGGTAC
>NAOQ01000115.1:81206-96221 GCA_002751075.1 Ichthyophonus hoferi | reverse complement strand
TGATACTACTATTATATTATATTGTAATACTACTATTATATTATACTGTAATACTACTGTTATATTATATTGTAATACTACTATTATATTATATTGTAATACTACTATTTTATTATACTGGAATACTACTAGTATATTATACGATAAATATATATGTAGCATACTTATCGCACCAATCATGTCATTCATATACAGTGCAAGATTACTATTTTGATTGCCTGGGGGAATAATTCCCATGCTCTAGGGGGCCCCTTTGACATTTTTGTCCATATCCAAGCCATGTCTGCCATTGCAAATTGGCCTGTCAAAGTACAAGTCTATGGATCCCCCCGCACAAACCCCAATGCTAAGGATTCTCAGTGGGTTAGAGATAGACAGGCGCTTGAAAATTTAAAACCTGGTATATATATATAGTTATATATATGGAATATGTCTCTGCTACTGCATGTGATGTAGTGCTAGATACTATGTATAATGTTAATAAATAGTATCAAGGTATTTATATGTTTATTTGACACTTAATGTCAAATGGAATAATTGCATGTGTGTATGTCTTGATATGGTTTGGGTAATGTAGTATTGTACCTACTATTAGAGATATATATGCATTTATTGTATAGGATTCTGTTGTCTGTGCCCTATCAGTATAATATCATATTATGGCGTCTCAACTAAAGTTGCTATATATTCTTAAAATTTTAATCATATATTGCTATTTGCACTTCACACTGAATATATGTAATTCCCAGCCCATCACTAATTATATCTCACCCTATGGGGTGTGGGGGGTTCTATAGCCGACGTGAATGAAATTCTACTAGTCAATGCCAATGGTGGTATCACAGAAGGTATGAGCAGCAATTTCTTTGTCATCATGGGGGGCTACGTCATTACACCGGATGAGGGTATCCTTAAAGGGACAGTTCGTGACGTCACATTATTGGTCTGTGCTGAGTTGGGTAAGTTGTTTTTCTCGGCGACATTTTGTGATATATATATGTATTTATATGTGTATATGCTTTATTCAAAAGTATTTAGAGAAAAAGAGGTTTGGGTTACAGTGGTAGTCAGATGACCACACATCTAGATTGGAATATTATTTGGTCCAGGCATTCCCATTGGGTTGTAATCATACAGATCTTGTGACTAATAGCATGTGATTGGGTCCTCATCAGGCATTCCCGTCAAGCTTCAGAATCCCTTATTGGCTGAAATTGACCAATGGGACGGGGCATTTATCACAAGCACGTCTCGGCTGGTGCTCCCAATTGGCGAGTTAAATATGCACTCCACCGATATCTACCAATCACCCAACCAGGATGCAGTGCGCCGAGTGATGTTTACCGATATGTCATTAGTTGATAAAATAAGGAAAGCCCTATTGGCTAAAATAGAGGAAGTGGGCACTAGAATATTTTAAGTAAGACGAGTGTGTAAAGGTTCACAGTAGGGGAGGAGGGGGCGTTATACAACGATCTTTCGGTCAGGCGGACCAATGAGAATGCTGCATTCATAGCAACTGGATGATTAATCACGTGATATTGCGTTATCATTGCCCGACCTCTCCTTCCTAGATAATCTAATCAATAGCCAATGGCTTGTACATAATGTAAATTGTATTTTTAAGTAAACTGTTTAACGTTATGTATGTATGTATGTGTATAGGTATGTATGTATGTATGTATGTGTATAGGTATGTATGTATGTATATATATATATAGTTATGTATATATGTATATAGTTATGTATATATGTAGGCACTACCCTCAAGCGAGATCTCACTCTTTGTTTTCTAATGTGCCACAGGTTTATAATAAATCACCCATGTTCTATGAGTTTGAAATTTGAAACATGTTGGGAATAATAAGACAACAGATATTAGTTCTATTTTCAATAGAACATCTGCACGAAAACGTAGGAATTGCCTGCTTTTTATTTTTAAATTTCAACATAAGCCACTCATAGCAGGTAACATATTGTTTGGACCCCCCTGCCCCCGACTTACACAGGCTGTCACTACATATTAGTGCTGGTACGATTAGAATATTGAATATTTAATTGTAATTTACCTTGATTAAAAATTTCTGGGAGCCAATACTTAACTATTAATTAGCAATTAGTGAATGATTAAACTCCAATACTAGTAATAGTAATTAGTATATATGATTTGGTCCCAGCCCATGGTATCCACGCATCGGGGGAGCAGGCGTAGGCTCGGGCATCATATTTCCTGATTCCTGCTGTGCATGCTACTCTGATGGGTCTTGGTATGATAAGCCCCCTCTACACAATATTATGATATTATATAGAGGGTACCTATCGCACCTGATAATTTGGATTTGTTGATGTCTTGATGCGGAATATAACATAGTATGATAATATATCATATTATACTATACTATGCTCCTATTTTACTACCACAAAAGGAATCAGATAATACCTATGTCCTCCACATCTTAAGCTAATATGCACAGTAATGCAGTAAAATGACTTTGTCATTACTGTTTTCATGTTTAGCAATTAGATGAAGGGGTTTTTTGGTATACTCAGAACCAGAGTTTAACATGATCACTTAAGTACTATATACATGGTGTCAATCATGTAGAAGTAACTTAACTACCATATAAAACCAAACATTCATCATGGCTCATAATCATGAACCCCAAGAGCTCTTAACTCCTGTTACATTGTATATGTCCAACCTCATAAGAATGTTAAACTCCATATTGAGAGGTTACATACAAGTCGTACTGTTCTCTTCTTGTAGTCTACTTGGCGATTGTGGACTTGATTACATTCTCGGTATAAGAAAAAGTTGAATCTAATAATTAAAAGAATAGTAATTCTGAGCCTAGATTGATTTATAATTATAACTCTGTTATATTGAATTGCAAAAATTAAATTATATTTAATCCTGATGTAAAATTATTTGAGATGGGCAAATAAGAATTTATTTTCCATTATATATGTTCTGTGTTTCGTTTTATATTAACTATTATTAACTTTATATTTTATTTTCTAGTCCACATTATTTATATTTACTATTATATAATTATATATATACTATATAAAATCTATTCTATACACGTTCAAACCATAGTCTACAGTTTTCTTGTGTGTATTGATTATTTCGCTCTATCAATCTATCTATCAATCAATCTATCTACTTATTTATCTATCTATCTATGTTTATTTGACCTGTACATGTATTATTTTGCCATATTTGTGTAATTATTATTTTCATTTATAGATTTATTCATACAATTTGTTATCTCTATTTATTTATTCTGTATCTGTAGTTACTCGGTCTATATATATATTTACTTAACTGTTTATTTATTTACTTGTTTATTTACTTATTTTTTTATTTACTTGTTTATGCATTTACTTGCTTGTGTATTTATTTATTTATTTACCTATCTGCTAATCTCTCTATCTATTTGTTTATTTATTTGTTTACATAGTTATTCTATATAATTAGGATACTAAAATCTGTAGTTATTTTTAGATTATTCTCTTTACATAACCAAATCAATATGTACCTTCGCATATTATTGTTATTTTTATGTTTGTATGTATGTTTGTATGTATGTGTGTATGTATGTATGTATGTCTGTATGTATGTACGGTAGTATTTATGTATAATATTATTATTATTATCTCCCTCTGTCCCTATTTTGTTTGGTTATTAGCACCATCAAATGGTGCTTTCATTATTGCTATATTACATATAATATGTATATCTATTAGACTTTACTTTGTACAATTGTACTTGTATATACACATATATATATATATATATATATGTACAAGAGATCTATACATACATAATATTGTGCTATAATACTATCATATATACATATATAGCTATCTATATACCTACCTACCTATCTACTTTATATTATAATTATAAAATGTAATACAACATAAAAAAGTGTAGTACAGCATGATCTCATTTTAGTATAGTTATTATTATTAATTGCAGCCTATGTAGTAATTATTTCACCCATGCTCAGAGTAGTAGCTGACTATTGTAAGCAAAGAATTTATGCTAAAAACTGTATATAAAAATATATACTATTATAGGTTAATTGATATGTTTAAATAATTGCATAAACAAATAAATGTGTTTATTTACTGTTCATCTAGAAGTAAAACTAGAACATTACTACTGTAAACAATTTTGGATTATTTTATATGCAGATTAAATTTGGTACGATCAATGTGATTGGCTAAATCGATAGAATACCCAATTACTATTAATTATTATTCTAATATAGGTAGCTGCAGTTTTAATTTATGTGGCTTATAGTGTATGTAAGTAACCTATTTATGGTTATGTGAATCGTAGATTACAACAAAAGGATGTACAATGATTGGGGTAGGCTTCAACTGAGGAGTGGTACTAATTGGTCTTATACAATTATAACTAATGTTTAATTAGTTATATTTGAATAAAGGTGATTATTGCTTAGTGTTGACTCGTTTTGATTAAATAAAACTTATTAATCCCTGGTGAGTTAATTAATTAATTAGTGAGAGCGTCACGCTGCGTTACTACTGCCATTAGATTTAACAGAGCACAGCTATTGAAGAAAGGGTTTTTGGTTACAATATTGGTTGAACTCTATTGTGTTAAATTAAGTGTAATATATGTTATAATATTATTAAAAGATATAAAATATAAATGAAATGACGAATGTCTTAGTACAGACAGACAATCGCCACAAAATTAAGTTTGATTCTATTTTTTGGTCAGGTAATGTATGCTGATTTAGGCCTGAAGAGCAATAAAATATGTTTTCTTAAGTCATTGATTGCAAACTACCTGGATATTACTTAGATAAATCACTGGCAAGTACATTTAGCGTGTACTCTCATATATCTATAACTAGATCTAGAATACCTCTACTCCAAACAATTTTTAAATGTGTTTTCAGGTGTTTTGAATTGATAAACTAGGGTTTCAGTGATCAAAACACATCCAGTAATACTTTGTTCTAATAGACTGCAAATTATTTACATATTGCCCAGATTAATTGTACACGAATAAAAACAAAATGGTGTTTAATCGCTAATTTGTTGCTTGCATTTCCTTCCAAAAACTGCACATATAGGTATAGGTATATATATACGGTTACACCTCAAATCACTCAAGTTGCTGTTAAAGTACTATGTAGTGGCACTCTAGCCCTAGCCCTGAACAGCCCCATCTCCATAGAAATTATCACCAATGCACAGCTTATCCATTGTTCACCATGATAATCACATCCTGTGCGTCCACGTGCACATTAATTCTGTCGCGCCTATAATCCATGGTCATTGGCGATTTCGGTCCAAGGATACGATAGGGCTGAGTCAGCGCATTCTCACGAATCTACAGGTCGGGGGAATATATGTTTATTAATACACCGATTGGATGATTGCTTTAACATGATTAAAATAATGCTATAACTATAATAGACTATATTATGTCTAGTTGATTTTTTAAAATCCAATAATCCTACATCATAGTTTCATCAGATTGACCTTTCTATTTGCATGACGCCCATAGAATCCTGTAGAGTACTATTCAGATCATACACCTCTCTTAATAGGTGTATATATAAGTTATTATTATGATCAATCGTTTAAATATACTCACATGCACATCAGCCTACATATACACATATATCCCTACACCCATATACACATGACAGAAGATTTACTATCTCAAATTAAGGTGTGCATAACTAGACCTTAATATTGTCTGTCCTAAAGGGTTTAAATTATATTTCTTACTGCTTTGAGAAAGGGAACTTGCGTCTTTATAGGCCAACAAAAGCACAACTGTTTTTTCTTTGTTAATTAAATACGATCTATTACTCACAATAATTAATCAGACCAGTATTCATCACTGATTAATTACTAATTAATTACCAATTAAGTGCCCATTTTCCCCTTATAAACGCTCTAAACATATAGTTGTATATCTCCAAATAGTCAGGTATTCAGCTAAAAAATTAAGCAAAAGAGTATCAGTATTAATTATAAGTATATATATATATATATATAAACGTTATTCGTTGATCTTTTAATAAGCCAATTTCATTGGTTATGTTCAAAGTTTAAACAGCTTAATCACGTAATATGTATGAAATAATAAGTAATATGTAGTCAGGTCTACGTCATATTGGCGTTATATTTGAGGTCACGCCTCTATAGTGTTAGATAAAACAATGAGTAGGTTAGACAACCTTTATAAAAATCATATATAGGCTCTGATTTGCTATTTTAAAGTGGATAATTAATCCGAATTACAGAAAATATTTTAAAACAAAAGGTCAATTCATAAGCTAAGTAGGTGCAACCACTATTAGTAATATATAGTTGAAAGAAAAGATGTGTCGAGAATATAATAATTAGATATTGTTGTCTATATTATAAAGAATTTTGAACCATACTTTATGGCTATATATAGTTTGCATCAATTGCTGCCCTATGGCTTTTACCAACTTAAAAAAAGAAAAAAATATACCATTACATCTCCTTTCAAGGAGCTAAGCACATTGCTAAAGTACAAAATAAAATACTTCTCATTCCTTGTATGACATAACAAGTTAAATGTAAAGCCTGTAAGTATGTATGACACAGAAAGGAAACTTGTGTCTACCTCGTCTTTATTTGCAATCTTATCTCCATTGCGAACTAGATGTTTTCCAATCCATGAAACATACTCTATAGTCGTCATATTGCACTGTGGTGTAATATCAGTTAATTGTATTACTATTGCCATAGTTCAATATGCTGTGTAGTGCTTGTTTGGCTTAGTATTTGAAATTATTTGTCAAAACAATATTAAAAAGAATACTCAAAAAATCTGTTACATTTATGCTCTATATCTTTTATTGAAACAATGTACAATGTATCGTTCTGTTCTTATTATTTGATTGTATATATGATTGTATATATAAGATACGCACCAACCACACTGAAAAATGTATGAGCACATGCACGATCACAAGTAATATGTGCACACAAACACGTACTGTATTGCACACATATATATTCACACCAACCCATGCACGCGTTTTAGTATATCACTTATAAAAATGAAGCTATCGTGTTTTTATTACTCAAGAGAGGGGAATGTAGACAAGGGTTACCCTATTAGATTGCTCAAAACGCTACACATACAAATGCTAAAAAAAATACATCTGGAATAGTAGGTATAATAAGTAAATAAGAGAAAATCTTACAGCCATAGTGGCTCAGGAACTAACATTCTTCATTAGATCATATTAATTTTATTGGCTAATGTGACCAAATAGTTTAAATTTAAGTAAACTATGTAATAATTCTATTGGTGACCTTTGATTAAATTGACGAATCAGTTCATTGTCAGTATATCTAATATAAACAAGTTATGGCTAGATGATTTGTGCGATTATAACGTTATCGCATTTTTAGTCATCTTGAAAAGACTATTCTGCTTTATTTGAAAGGAAAAAAGTAATTAAATCTTTTAAAGGATATTTAATGGTATGATATTATTTTTATAAATAATTTTAAAATGGTTAAACTTTTTAACATTGTATCTACATAGATTAGGGCTGATCAACCTCGTTCAATTCTAAGGGTGCAAATGGCACGTGCTCTAACTTTTTAAAACAATTCTGATTATACACCAATCATTCTTATTTTAATAAAAAAATTCCATAAGAACTATATCTGGATGTGTAACTGTATTTGTGCTTGAGTTGCATTTTTAGCATTTTTTTCTTAAATTATAAATAATATTTATTTATTTATTAAGTAAAATAAAAGAAACACAAATTTTATTAATTGAGTTTAATTGTTTTCAATAAGAGCAAGACAGTACTATTATAATTGTGGAGATAAACAAGGTCAAACTAAATTTCAATTGCTTTGTTTTGATTCCTATTTCATTAATATTCTAGCCCACTTACCAATCATAACTACGTAATTATAACCATATATAGCTAATGGGCAATTCCTTTGCATTCACTGGTAGTTTGTAGTAGTTTCGCAAAAGACATGCAATCTAGGCTAGGACTGGTTCCGACTAAACACTCGTGAGTAAACAATATCATACATAATACATACATAACATCCATACATGCATATATATATACATATATAATTAAAAACATATATAAATAAATAATTATATATATATACATAATATTTAACCTAAACGCATAAAGACAGTATGGGTGGCAGTAGCAGTGATTCCGATTCTCATGGTATGTAAGCAAGTTTGTATATTTCCCTGTGCGTGTGTGTACTTATTTCCACCAGTGGGTATGAATACATGTATAATGGTAAGCTTTGTATCCTCCTAACGGTGTATTTTCTTTGAAATCTTTCTTGTTAATATATATATTCAGCTATCAACTTGATATCTACTTAGTTTGTTTTTTTCTGTTGGATATTTTTTTAAAAAATTGTTTGAATGTGTAATACCTGTGTTGAGGGCCGAGTTGGGAAAGAAATCTAGAGTAGAAGGGATGGATTTTATGACAGAGGTGAGCGCAAACACAGAAATTATATATATATAAGCATATATAATATATACTTTCACTTTTTTATATATAGCAGGATCACTTTATTACGGGATAATACTAGTACAGTCTATTTCTATAGCTATATACATACATATATTTAAGCATGCACAGACAGACATATATATATATATATATATATATATATATATATATGTAACATGGATGGCATCTTGGCAGATTACGAGTCAAAGCAGCAACATAAGTACAAAGGTAGGCACAAATATATAAGGAATAAAGAATAGAGAAGAAGATATCTATGGGGAATAAGAGTGTAAAAACAAGAGGCTGAAAGGGAAATATTATATAGTTGGGGAATAATGGAACTAATATAAATACAAACTATAGTGTAACAAATACATATAATTGAAGGTTGTGATGCTGTGTTTTCTTATATGGTTTTATATTATATTATATTATGTGATAGTATTATCAAATAATAAAATACCAGTAAGTATGCGAGAAGCTAACTGGCACTTGTGTACTCACATATATACACAAATATATACACGTACATAAGCCCACACATAATACGCTTGTTAGCCAATGATAATACTTTGTATCTATTTCGAGCCAGGTCCCTAATGTTTGCCTATTTTTTATACAAAATCTGATTGACTAGACTAATTGCTATTTTAACTCTCACTCTTTATTTCATTGGATAAACATACATTTTTGATTGGTTATGTTCTATTGTTTATCTTTAAACATTTATCCCGAAATTGAGAAGAAAAAAACTACTTTAGTGTGTTTTTTTTTAGAACCAATCATTACAATGGTAAAAGTATAAAGAAATACTATATAATGGCCTAATCATATAACCTGTATAGGTCAAGTAACCTTTTTTGTGACTTTTGTGCATGATTATGGACTAAGAACAGCTAAGAAATCTGGTAAATTGCTAGGTGTATGTACATATATAGTAAGATTTTCTATATAAAAAACAAACAATCTTTTTTATTTTCACTCAGGTGAGAGGAAGCACAAGATGGGAAAGCATGGGGAGAAGGGATTATTTAACGTGTATATGGCCTTTAAAGAGTCAGGTATGAAGAATATATACATATATATGTCTGTGTATATATAGATATTAACACCCATTTAGATGTTTTTGTGTATATAGCCTGTTATGCTAATATTTATCTATTTGTGTATGTAATGTGTGTAGTTAGCTATATATATATCTCTTTATCATTTTTCTCCCTGTCATGATCCACAACATTCATCCACACAGATGTGATACAAGACACAGGATTGGCCCAAAACCAGCAACCACAACCACCAATAACACCCAATGAAACTATTTTAGCCAATAATGCGACAATCTTAAACGAATTACCAGTAAAACAACGTAACCCCGATGAAGATAAGAAAAAACTAAAAATGGAAAAAAAAGAAAAGAAAAAAGAAAAGAAAAAAGGAAAAAAGGAGGATAAAATTGATTTAAAATCTATTAAAAAGCTGATTAAAAAAGATAGAATGATGGAAGAATTAGAAGAATTGAGATTAAAGAGCCTCCCTCTGTATTATAAAGATGACGTCATGGTACAGACGATCATGGATACGATTGGTCAGGTGGTAGGTGGATCTAACTGTTACTGGGGCTGCTATTGTTGATCTTATTACTATTGTTATTATTGCTGCTACTATTACTATTAATACCACAGCTATGATTATTATTATTGTTTATTTTATCTCCCTCTGTTACTTCGTTCTCACGACTCACACATTCATATACACAAGGATGTATATATTTGCATGTATGAAAATTACTACTATATTATGTCTAGGTGAGTTAAAATACGTTCAATAAACTATTAATTTCGCTATGGCGTCCAATAGGAAATTTAAATCTCTTGGACTTATCCATGATTTAAGGGATTTATATCAAAGTTTTAATGTTATACTGCGTCTATATAGAAGAAATTGGGAAAATTTATACATATATATTTAATAAAGATATTTATAGCAGCCCAATTAGAATCTTGTGTGAATCCTTGATGTATGGATGACACCATGGACCTATTATAATCCTTCCTAAGCCATCATAACCAATAGCACAACTGGACACCTGAGATGATAGCCAATGATATGCGCTCCCTTCTTCACAATCGATTGTTTACGGTTGGCGATCTAAGAGCATTGAGGTAATGTGTGATTGGATGGAATGGGTGTACTGTTTTTATATCTATAGCTTAATTGGTTTGTATTTTATATATATAGGGCTAGACGTAATCTGCTATTAGAACTATTCTATATTTTGGGCCGGGTTATGTTTTATGACCCGGCCCAACATTGCCCAATTAGAAATAATTGTTACGTGATCAACCTATTTGATCAGAATAAAAGAGAAATCCAGTAAATGGATCGGATTAAAATTAGTCTTGCATTATTACCAGTTAATACCAAGATAATCACAGTCTATACTAGTGGAATATAGATTTTGACAACAAGCCATAACTAAGCCTTACTATTATGTCTGATTATCTCTCTATACTATGTAACCTATATAATCTATACTATTACTATTGTTTTCTATTAAAGACTTTGTATCCTCTGTTTCTTTAAGCGCTCGTTTTTGGGCCTGATATCTTTGAAAAATTAAGTATTATTATTAAAAGGTTTAAAAAATTGAATTTTATGGCTTTTCATAAGTTTACTTCAAGGTCATACATTATTGGTCACCTATAATTAGTTTTATGTCATTGTTACAAATTGACCATTGTCTACTTTGGAACTAATTAGTGTATTGTGTGGATGGATATACAGATATATAGGTTATATATTTATATATGCTTGATTATTGATATACTAACTTATTAATTTACTCAATACCTCATCCAATTAAATTATTTATGTAATGTTATAGTTATTAGGGCTAGAACATCTCCGTATTTAGGAATTTTAATGCTCATTTTACACTGCTTTTTATTGTGAACATTTTCATGTTATAGGCCGAATAACAATATGATTTTCTTTTCTGTACAATTAATCTCACCAATGGGTATGGCATTGGCGAGCAAGGCTTTAAATCTATTGGCCATAACGTTTAATACCACAGGGGTGACCATATAGTGTGTATAGCAATGACTGACTATGGGCGATATTCACGTTACTTTTTAGGGCAAAATTCCGAGCAAATGCTGCATTCTAGTGTATAATCAATAGGTTTTTCTGTGCACTGACTGCTACTTAATTTCTTTATTCTCCTCTCAAAGAGGTTATGAGCATGTGACTATAGTTCAAAAAGAAGCCAAATATGGTATCAAAATATTTAGTAAAATACCGTTTTTGCCCTACCTATAACCTATAAACTATGACGTACTGACTACATTGTCTACTTCACTCCGTGCTTATAGTGCTGAATCCTGGCATATTGTAGAGCTCTTACCACTGGTCAAGGATTGTTTAAAACACGAATTAAATCGCCGTGTTGATGATGGTAAGGTTTGTTTATTTCCTTTTTATACTTACCTTTCCTGTAGTTTTTACATTTATGTATCTATATAGCCATATGTTTATATATTTATATTTAAACATGCTTAGAATTATATTTATCTTTATATATGGAATTGCATTTCAGTTGTTTTCTCATATATCTTTCATTACCTTGTCTTTCAAGATGGGTGGATGACACACTCTTTTCAACCCTTAACTAATTAGTTATCCATTAATTTTAATTAAGCCCTTTATTTTGTTTCTATCTTTATCACCCATGCACATATGAATTGATTGGGTGAGAGAGTGGCCCAATATAATTTCATAGACTAATTAAATAGAGGCAACAAAATTTATAATTGAAAACTAAAACGAATAGGGTAGTTAAAGATTATAGATATATAGACCATCCAAGAAACATAATATTAGGGTATCATTTATAAAGGGCTATGCAACCAGCAATTATTGATTTATATATATATGTTCGCTAATTAGTGGTGTTTAACTATTGGTTGATCCATATGGCACCTTAATGTCCCCGCCCATCTCGTATCATCTATACCAAAGCTTAAGTGTGCGAATTAAAATGCCTGGGCTGTAGGCACAACATTTTTAATTAATTATTCATTCATACGGCTTATCCTCTCTAACATATAATTTAATGAAGATCAGCTGTGATTTGACTCTAGTGAATTAGTTAATTGACTCTAATTATTTTATTTTTTTCCTTCTCCATTACTCACTCCTTCCCATACTTTTCCAGCAATTAGCAGTAGTCTTTCCTTTCAGTTGTAAAATAATTAATTAGCATTAATTAATATGCCAGCATTAGTCTATTCTTTTTCTGTATCTCTTACACATACATATATATGTACGCACTGGTTAGCTATATTCATTATGATTTGTCATCATTAATTTATTACTACAAATTAATTTCTCGATTGCAAAAACGCACCCACACATTTTCTCTCTTTCTAATAGTGAAATTCACAAGTATCAACTCTAAGTTAAGCCCAATTTCTCATTGGTTACTACTAATTAAACTTTTCCTTTTAGGCAAACCCCTAATGATAGACTCGGATTCGGATAGTTCGTCATCCGATGGTGGCTATGCTGCAGAAAAAGAGAAAAAGAAAAGGGAAAAGAAAGATAACGTAGAGTCGTGTGAACAACTAACAGACAGGTACTAAATGCGATTTTAATTATAGTTATTTCTGTAAGTTTAATTACAATGGTGTTTCATTACATGGTTTCTTTATAAAAGGTTTATAGTATATATATATAAACCCGTCAAGTGAATAATTAATGTTAAATTATTGGGATCACGGAATACAGTGAGTGTATTATGATGCTAATTGTAAGCATATCCGTTATCTAAAGAAATTTGAATGTTATTTTTATTTGCAAGAGAAATGAAAGAGTAATAGCCAATCAAAGTGATAGGACAGTGGTAAGTTGATAGGCAAAGCTGTTGGTGTATGGTTAAATATCATTACAATCATGTGCCAACAAGGGGATAGTTGAATCCGCCTATTACTATGCATATTTTGAGATAATTAGGGCTAAAACATCAATGAAACAAATAAATTTAATTATCTTTTTCATGGCTTTTAATAGCAATCAATCATACCACTGTAAGCTACAAAGTGCTCAATTAGTGGCTCGAATAGTCATACAGCCTAGACAGTCTCTGTTGATTCCATCCTATGTAGTAATTATCTCACCTATGTTCAAGGTGGCAGCCGACTGTTGCGAACAAAGAGTTTAGGATGAAAACTATATAACCTTTATTTAGTATCATTACAGAATCAAGAGTCCGCAATCTGTCTCAGACAGAACCTTTTTATACTTTTTAAATATGGCATTTCATTTATGGAATTCTTTAGAGCCCACCATTAATTAATTAGATAATTAATTAGATAATTACAGCTATAGTTACTTTGCCTATGTTGTAGATGTACTTATATTGGGCAGTCGTCTTAGCTACACTACATGACGAGCTTTATATGGGGCCTAAATATGGTGGTCTAATGCAAAGCACTGATTGGACAGGCCTAGATAGAAGGATATGTTGCCGCTAACCCATTACTACCCTGTGTGACCCATGGCCAATGCGTTGTCATCGCACCACTGGCAACGATTCTTTCTGTATGCTATTATACTATCATATATACACATACATACTATCATATATACATACATACAGTGCTGCTGTGGATAAACAAACAGCAGCCACTACTGGTACTGCAATTATAGATGCTGTGAGTAAACCGCCCAATGATAGCCATATAAGTCAGGCTAGTGCATCCTCTCTAGTCCAATCTCAGCCTACACCTACAAGTAGCTCTTCCACCACATCTATTAATAGTCAACCAATTACGACCCAACCACCTGCTAAAAGCGCACCCTCCATGAGTGATATGATGCGTATGATTGGTCGTAGTAGTCGCATGGTAGTAACCAGTGATGTGGATGGACGACAGTATGAGGTCGATCGTTACTGCCCGCATAAAGGAGCAGATATGATTGGAAAGGGGGTATGTATAAGCATCCTCTCATTAGCCTTATATGGAATTAATTAATTATCCCATTTACCTAATATATGTGTATATATTTATTTGTATGTGTGGATCTTTCCCTGTAATCATAGTTTGACTTGGGTTTTTATTCGTAATTAGTATTATGGTATTAATTGCAATCGTACTGGAAATGTTGGATAGCGGTAATTGAAAGGTTAAGATGCTTTTCATACTTTTGTTTATTTTGCACTCAAGCAACTATCTAACAGGCCGTTTACTATCATACTATCATACATACTATCATGCTTAAATATGTATTTTTTCTCGCACTCATACCAATCTATACACTCCTCTCTACCGACAGTCCTATGTTAAGGATGGTATGCTAGTATGCCCCTCCCATAAGTGGATGTTTGATCTGCAAAACGGTGGCAAGTGTCGCAATAAGAGGAAGACTGTTAATGCAGTATGCTTGGCCGCCGACCCTAAACTTC
>NAOQ01000115.1:41303-70614 GCA_002751075.1 Ichthyophonus hoferi | reverse complement strand
GTTTACCAAATATTAAGTGAATGCAAAGTTTTTGTGTGTACATGTACACAGGCATACGGGGTTGTTGCATATACCCGGGTGTGCCGGGGGCCACATATGTGTGAACGGCCACTTTATTATTGATTTTTCTTTTCTTTTATACTTTGTTTTATCGCTGGTACTAACGTTCTAGTTAACACTAATGTTACCAAATTCAATAAATTGAATGGAGTCAAGCATAAAATTCGTATTAACTAATCCAACTCACGATAGGTCAAAGAGACCCACAATTTGCCTGATCTTACCACAATACTTAAATACTATTGTGTCCTCATTTAGATGGTGAATTAACTCATTTCCTCGTTGATGTAATAGGGTTTATATGCTGCATACTATGATAAGAATCGATCTACTCATTATGTGGGCTTTGATCGAACCCTCTTATTCATCTGCGGCTAGCGATCTTGTAGCAATCCATTTAGCATATTATAGCCTACTATATTGTAGGCCTGGTAAGTAATATGATATATCTGCAGTTCTGGGTTTATGAATTAAGAGAGATATTGAGTATAATTGGAATCTCCTACTGTGACTTGGGCCAATCTTGCTTCTATTTTCACTCTCACAATAGGCCATTATGGTATGCTATATTCCCTTATTTTGTTTAGGGCTATTCAATTTAATATATATATATATAACACGTCTAGAGTATTGGTGGGTACCTTACTATAGAATACCGTAACTTTACAGGCCTCTTTTTATGATTTTTGAACTTGGGTTAAAAATAAAACTTTCATTACGTTTCGCATATTTTCTTTTTTCTAAACAAAAATGGATCATATAAGTATCCATATCAACAAACATTTCATATCTTTATTGCTATTGAGGTATTATTTTGGAAAGTATTTATGAATCAATCTTAACCCTTATATTTCTACCATATATTAATAACCCGATCAAAATCTATGAAGAAGAGACTTCAATTAAAATTCTATACAAATAAAAATTATTACAAGATCGCTAAATCCGAATGAGCACAGTTCAAATTGATTTGTCTATGCATAGTTTGCAAGCACTTGCATTAGTGAATTGGCTAATGAGCTATTCAAATAAATACACCTGTAGTATAAGATTATGAGATAGGATCAGACATCCCTAGTAGGTCTCTGTTATCTTTCATGAATTACATTAGTCAATAGAAATATTTATGTATCATCCCATTTAGAATATTCAACACAGCTCTACGGGTGTTAACCAAAAAATAGCACCTGGAATAAAACGAAGCGTTAAAAGAAAACAAAAATTAATAATAAAGGACCCCCTCCTGCTTACACACACGCAGTATCAATAATCAAATCCGAAGTTCTCGTAAACGCACACAAAAATACTTGGCGTTTAATTATATATATATATATATATGTAATCAACACCTCATATAATCGGTCCAGATCTTTCGCTCGTTCCGAACTCGGAGAACTGTTTACAAACATTAAATAGTATGATAGATATTATTTACATCGTAATATATCACCCTTTACTGAACGATCTCATTGTACAATTTCCGCATTCGCATCCAAGCATCTATCCCTTCTAAATTAGAACAGAGATATAATTACTACAGCCGGTTTTCCTGGAGAGATGGTATATGGACCTTCTATAGAATCTCTATCACAACAACTGAGCCTTAAAGACAGATCTGATCAAGTGTCTATTGCTAACACTGGTCCAGCAATATTAAATACCTACTACCGGTTATGCAATTGGAGATCCCGAATGTGGATAAGTCAATAGAATTGCTATAATTTCTAATAAAAAATAAATACCAATAGTTACAATTCATGAATCCAAGTCATTGACATGATATGACTTGAAGGCGGCAGGCTATAGGATTTTTATTTGTATATAAGCATATATAATCATACACATATATCTATATATGTATATGAATATATATATATATATATAGAAAATTATAAAATAATTCTAAATAACTAAGAGTACTTGATTGTCCAAAACTAACCACAATCCTTCATAAAAGATTGAACGGAGAGTTGCTTTGGTTACGTTCAGGGGTACGATTACTACTTGGCATTTGATTAAAAGGATTGGTTGGAGGTTGTTGTTGCTGTTGCTGCATACTGTTAGATGGTTGGGTTAATATCACCGATGTGTATTCATGGACAAACATACAGACCTATCTACATACAGACAAGCATATACACATATACATGTCAATATTAGCAGCATACATTCCCCCCAATAGTGGATATGGTATTAGGCTACGACAATGCCAGCATTGCAGCTCGATATTTTTCAACCCGCCTAACTGCTGCAATAATATATATACATTGTTATAGGGTTATTCATCTTACATTCATCCCAATAACAAATATTATTTCAGTGGCCATCTAACTGGAAAAGTAGGAACCAAATCGAGTAATATAGATCTAGAAATCTAAACCAAGAGGATAATATCATAGTTAACATGTTATATATATGCACAAAATCAACCAGCCAATAATAAATCATACCCATTATTGTTTCCAAAAGGGTTCACTCCACTATATGCTGCCTGCTGGCCATAAGGCTGTTGCTGATAGGTAGGCTGTTGCTGATAGGTAGGCTGTTGCTGATAGGTAGGCTGGTAATCATGAAAGAATGATTGGTATCAGAGAGATTAGCCCTATGTAGATATCTAGAGATCTCATTACATAAGGAACACGTCAGCTTGCATTAGTCGAGTCACCAGTGTATCTAATAATAATAATATATATAGAAGCTAACAACATATAGCAACCTACCCACCAAGAAATTGTCATCGTTAGTATTAATTGCTAAGTAATGTAATCACTACTGTTCGTAAGAAATGCTAATTAAAGTTTTAATTAATTAGGTATCGCTAACCAATCGTCATGATGAGATATTAGCTACTCTTTAATCCACAGAGTACAACAACACTCGAAAATTTCCTCTGAAAGGCAAAAACTTACAATTCAAATCCAATCATACCACCCTTTCTAGCCCACACCCACCTGCTGCCCGTATTGTTGTTGTTGTTGATAGCCTTGCTGCTGATAACCAGTCTGATAATTCATTCCCCCACTGTAGCCCCCCATCTGAGGGGCCATACCGCCATTGAATCCTCCCGGATAGCCCTGCTGCTGCTATAAGTGAATAAGAATTATAAGAAGGTATAAGTGGTCATTTAAAAAATATGAATTAATATATATATATATATATTGCCAGTAAGGTTATAAGTTTGATATTTTAATTGCATTGGGGGTCCTTTTTTCAATTTTTAGGCACCAATATTATATCACAATGTCCTTTATGGGTTGATCCAGTCAGGCCATATCACCAACCCAACCCGACCCGACCCGATAGGTGTAGCCTAGTTGATAACGACATTACATTATAAAACTATAGCATATCAAACGTTATTCTTACTCTGAATGATAGATATATACGTGTGTCTCTATATACATATATAGCAGGCAAGGAGCTGGATGACTGACAAGTGACTGTGTAAATTTCGAAAACTGGGTTTAATGGTGAAGGTGGATATAGTGTATAAGTGAGCACCTGTGTATGCATATACCTATATACGTAGTGGCTTATGCAACTGCATGTTTATACTATATTTATGTGTGCTTATATTCATATTTACATCTGCTTTCTATAGAATGTGTGTGTGGGGGGGGGGGGGGTTCCAAAAGGGTCTGAGAATTTAGGTGGGGCTAGAAGGTTCATCAAAGAAATTTGGTTATATGCACAAACATGTGTATATGTATACAGTTTGGTATTTACATGGGTATACATAGTATAAAGGGGGTGGGAGTAGAACATATATTAAAAAATTAAAATCATACAATAGTTACTGTATATCTTACATCAACGAGTCGTAGAGTGTATTGTGATTGGTTCATTATAATTATAAAATTACAAAATGTTAAGATTATATAATCTTTACTGTATGTCATATCTAAGGAAATCACTTACCATCATCGCGGGCCCCCCATAGTTGCCTACCCCTGCATACCCTGTAGGGAGCTGCTGCTGTTGCTAAGGAGATGAAGGGAGGGAGGGAGTGGGTTACATAAAAATATTTAAAAAACCCCCCAACAACGTTAAAAAAACAATCACAAAAAACGTATAAACACACCTGAAACACAAACATATATACATAATGACATAACATATAAAACTACCTACCTATAGCCATATGTATGTACATATAAACATACATACATACATAAATATATCTAAAGAAATAGAGATACATAAGTATAGTTTATAAGACAATTGGCCTACACCCTCCTACCATCCCACCCGCTCTACGCTTACCATATACATTCCTCCCATATCCCCTCCTTGTCGTGATGGTATAGGGCTATTAAATAGATCCATAATGTCCTTATTGTTTATCTGGTTGCTCATATTAGGATAGTTATCTGTAGTTTCACTGGCTGGCATGTTTGATGCAGAAGGCTCTGTTGCAGTAGTAGGCTCTGCAGGTATCGCAAATAGATCTGAAAGATAGGAAGAGTACAGGGGTAAGTAAAAAGAAAACAGATAGAATAGGGTGTGTGTGTGTGTGTGCATGATAGTATGTATAATAATATCATAGTATAATAGCATATATAATAGTATGGTCTAGTATGATATAGTATGTGTACCTGTCACTCCCTTCTCCACTCTCTCTATCCTACTTACAAACATACACACATACATACAAACACACATATATACCATCTATAGTAGGGGCCTTAGTTTGTTGCCCTTGGGGGATGGGCGCATTGGTGGAAGATGATTGGTTGTAATTGGAGTTCCAGAAATCACCACCATCAGTATGTGACTGGCTTGCTGGAGCCCTTTCTGGTTGCTATATAGGTATAAATAGATATAGGCAGGTTAGTAAATAGGTAAGATAGTATATAGGTAGGTAAGTTAGTATAGTATAATAGATAAAAATACAAGTACATATTCTCTCTTACATATTGACTAGAAAATTATTATTAATTATTTTAATATTTTAATCTTATATATAAATACGTGCATATATACACATACACAAAAATTATCAGAGCTAAAATGTTAGTGTGATACTATATAGATGTTATTTGCTCATTATATACACACATATATGAACCCCTAAAATGTTCCGAAATTTAAAGGGAAAGAAAAATATGTTAATTAGTACCCAATTATAGACCAATCACTAACCTTAGATGATCCCATTTTAACAAGGAATTCCACTGCCTTGTGTATATCTCCACCTTGACGAATAGCCATACGCACTTGTACTTCATCAGTAAAGCCCATAGCCTAGTTGGTATATGTATGAAGGAAGGGGAGGAGGAGAAGAGAAGAGAAGAAGAGAAAGAGGGCGAGGGAAAATGATATTATGTATGTATAGATGGTTAGCACTATATAGGGTATACACCGATTAGTATAGGTATAGGTGTGGGTATACTCCTACATATACACATCCACATATATATGTATGTACATGCAATACACTCACCTTCAATTGCTCCATTTTAGCATCAAACTCATTCTGTTCATGATTATTAGATTTAGGCTTGGCCGATGACGGAGGCCCATCCATAGCAGAAGGATTGGAAATTAAGACTGCAGGGTAAAATGGGCCATTAGGTCGAGATGATTATTGGCTGGGATAGGTAATAATTACCAATCAAATCGCTACAAGTAGGGTTTAATTAGTGGTTAATAGTCCTTTTTCTCTAACCCAAAGGGCCAAAATACAACCAAACGATATTGGTATGAACCACTTTGCCCGAGCGGCAAGGATATAAACATATATATGATCCTATATATCTATATATACACATATCTACATATGGAAACAATTTTGAAAATAAACACCAACGGAATATATTGGGTTGTATATGCAGATAAAGATATATTACATACAGATATATGCTAACACAGATCAAGGATATATGTCCCTTACCACAAACATAGCACATACTATACTATATAATACTAAGGCTTATTGTGCAAAGGCTTTCACCCACATGTACACTGCCCACCTTCCCACCCCAACAGTACCAGTACCTACTTTCCAAGGCCTCAGTGACATCTCCCTTTGCCTTCTCAAGGGCAGCTTTATTAGCGGCTTCCGCTGTAAACCCCATGGTATGTAGTTGTCCTAATTGGTGACTGTATCTTTCCCCTGTATTTCTATTGGATGATATGTTTTGTGGTAGTGAGGGTTCTCGCGAATAGCTAGGTTCCCGCGAAGAGCTAGTCTCCGTGCTCTGTTCTGATTGGGTGGCCGAGGAATAGCTGCTCCTGTCCCTAACTCCGTCTGCCTGTGGGTATATCATGAGAGAGAGAGAGGTAGGGAGGGAGAGAGAGAGAAGGAAAGAAAGAGCGAGAGAGAGAAGAATGCAAAGCATACAATGTGTAAAGGTGCTGGTCAGAAATGGAACAAGACCACTTAAAATAAAGAGGAAGGGTGGATAGAGGGATTGTATTGGCCAAGAACCATTGCCGATAAGAGGGAAAGACAAGGGAAAGGGGAATACAATAACAGAGTTTAAGGTCAAAGAAATTTTTAGTAAGGGCATACGAGTCTAAGAAATAAAAATAAAGTGAAGCCTGATTAAATAATAAAATAACTAAAATATAATAAGAAATATGATTGGATAAACAAAAATCACAGAAAGTTCAGAAAACGGATTCAAGAATATGATGTCACACAGAGAAGATATTAGATACACAATCAATCAATCATACAATGCTGATAAAATTTAGGTGCCCAATAAGAACGAGGCTATAGTCAAGATAGGGTATATATGTATGGTTGAGCAAAATGAAGAAAGACATAAACAGATGTACCAAGAGATAAACATACAGTAAAAGAGATCACAAGAGATGGAATCCGCTAGGATAATAGAGAAAGACATAATCCGTTGGCTAAGAGAAAAAGAAGAGATACAATATGAATATGATTGGTTCTTACCCTATACCAATCTTTGCGATCATATTTTCTACGAATAAAATCAGCCTGATCTCTTTTAACATAATTCTTAGGTAGGCCTGCTTCATATTTGGCATTAGATCTGCGATTACCAATCTGTCTCATAGTCTGAGAGGGTATTGTTTGTATGTTAGTATGGTATTACTATATAATAGTATGTATATTCGTATGACATTACCATAAAATAGTATGTATGTCAGTATGGTATTAATACATAATAGTATGTATGTTATTATGGTATGACTATATAATAGTATGTATGTTAGTATGCTATTACTATATAATAGTACATATGTTGGTACAGCATTCTCATATAATAGTATGATAGTATTATATAGTATATATGTATATGTATTACACGGTAAATGTGGCTCTACACACATCAATAACAAACCTCGACATTCTCACTGGTCCAGTCATCCAATGATATTGATTTGATCTTAGTCACGTGTACACCTAGTTGTCTATGAAGTCCTGCGCATGCCATACAGAGGAAAATACCGAGACTGTAACTGGCCCATCGAGGGTCTGTGGGAAATTAATTAGCATTGCTGGTAGTGGTAGAGAATCAACCATTGGATAGTTATAAGAATTTCTAAATATGGAGTATATGTCCATTCACAGTATTAAGTATCTGCATATATATATGATTTACTATACTATACAAACATACATTTAGAAGGGCAGTCTGCACATGTCATATTTTCTTCCAGGCCAACTATCTGGTTGAGCTGGTCCTTTAAGGCATCCTGCACCCTATCGCTCTTCGCGTTTTTCAACATTGTTTGTGCTCTGTAAAAAAAAATATGGGTTGATGGTGTGGCTTGAGTGATGGTAATAATAATAACAAAACTAGTGACTATAAAAAATAGATGTGTGTATAGAAATATGTTATATCACCCTTTATTATTATATATTTGCATCTAGTAAATAAAAAAGTCGTTCAGATTTTAATAAATGCCTTCAATATAGTGCAATATCAATATAAAGCAATATCATATATGAAAATAAATGTATTTTAAAAAATAACTGGTACATTTATATATGTGCGTGTATGTTCACATGCGCCCCCTGCAATTCCTATATCTACCAAAGCAACACCAGTAACAATAACTAGGTATACTTAAATACTTAAATAAGAAGCACGCGTCTTTAAAATACAAAAGGAAAAGAAAAACCAAAAAAAAACAAAAAAAAAATATAACGTGTGGTGGGCTAATGGTGTTTATGTTTTAAAGAAATTTCACTTCTGCTTATTTCACGGTATTTATAGAGTAGCCTTCGCAAAACTTACTTGTTAACTTCTTTCTTCCTCAAAAACTAATAATATGTATATATATATCTAGATATATAGGAGTGTGTATATATTAATTTATATATATTAGTTAGATACTAGCTATAGGATGTTTTGTCAGAAAATGCCTTTAATTACAGGTGAAAATATATTTACAATAATCTGGTGATAAAGTTATTACCATCTAAATTTCTAAATTCAGCTGTATTCATACAAACTAAAATATATTTAATATTATGTTAACATATGAGAATCTAATGATATTCAAGGTATTTTACTTTTTACACTGAAACCTCTGTTTTAATTGTGCTAAAAAGTTAAAAAGGAATATTTTCAAACCCGGAGAGCTGCAATGATTACTATTGGCTGTACAGAAGTTAATGAGCAAACAACCATAAAGATTTTATTCTTATCTAACATTTGTAGTATATGTATTGACTAATATAAATTAACATTTATTGAAAAGTAAGGTTCAAACTAAAAAAACCCAATTATATTTAAGATATTTTACAAAAAAAAAAACCTTCGATTAATTGTGCTAAAAAATTAAAGAATATTTTCAAACCCGGTCAGAGCCGTGAAATTTTAATAGGAATATGACTAAACATATATTTATTCTAATGTAGGTTTACTACAAAAAGTAGTCTGAAATAAAAAGAGTTTACGGCCAATGCTCAGACATTGTATACATAAATCACATAATAAAACTATGCTATAGGAGAATTGCCTATCTTCATGACGTAATTAATTCCCATGAATACATTTTTATATTTCAAATGTTATATATAATATTTTTTTGATTGCTTGTGTACTATAATAAACATAATACTCGTTATGTTTCGAGTGTATTCTCCTAATAGAATACTTTCATTGAACAATAATGTCTGCGTTATTCAGTGTTACTATAAAATATACCACGTGGCATTTCATAGCTAACTTGCTAGTTTGTCCATTTACTACAAAATAAAATGGGTATTTGTCACTAAAACAAAACTAAAAGATAGGAATTCTGGGGCAACTCCACAGGTATAGTTTTTCATTAGCTGCAAAATCCTCATTGTCTGTGTGAAATACGAAATGGTTTTCTATAAAAATACAATTTGTGTTGGAAATAATAAGTAGAGACAAGAGCGTTCCTGTGGCCTATGTTCGTTTACAAGAAAAGAGTACCAAATTAATGGGCGTTTAAACGTGTCCCTTTACGTACACAGAGTACAAATATGTTAAGACATTATTAAATAAGTCAGCAGGACTTGTCTTAAGCAGCATGCCTAAGCATGCTATCTGGACTCAAAACATATTATCGGAAATGGCTTATTGTGTAGTCGCAGGACCTCTGCCATTGGCTGGCTCACTTTTTGATCGATGATCTTGGATTGTCATTCAGCACCAATAGATTGTACCAACTTTTTCCAGACTACATACGTAAATAATTGCCAATATAGTTGTATATAGAAATACCTAACCTTAATTAAATACTACTATTTAAATACTCTCCCCTGGGCCTGGCGGACTATTTCACCTAGGACATAAAAAATATGAAAAAGGAATATGAAAAGAACCTTACCATAGTGGCTACTTTGGTATAAGCTTGAGGCTCACTATATGAACTAAAGAATTGGCACGGCACCTATTGCAAAAAAAAAAGGAATACAGTTGACTAAACTATATGCTAAATGTTCCTGTTGGATTGGATTTTGACCCTGGCTCTGGCTCTGGCATCTAGTGTCTAGTGTCTGGCGACTTAGATGATATGAGTGTGACCTAGTTGTTTTTTACATTACTTTGGTGTCACTTTGAAGCTGGAAATGTTGATGATCCAAACGCAGATTTGAAGACAAGTGTGTAGATGTAATAAAATTGATTGTCCACACCCACAAGTCAGTAGGTAGATGTAGGGTTGGGGTGAAGTGTCTTCAGCATTTGTCGATTGTTAAATTAATAGAATTACCAGGTTTTGTAATCATGATAAACTAAGCTTTCTCCGTTACTATGTTGGGAATAATAAGTAAAGACAAGAACGTTCCTGTAATCCACATTCGTTTAGAAAAAAGGAAAATATTGAATTAATAGGCGCTTCAACGTGCCCCTTTGCACACACAAATTATAAATATGCCAAGACATATTTTTATTATTAAACAAGTCGGCAGGACCTGTCTTAGGCAGGATGCCTAAGCAATGTGCTATCTGGGCCCGAAACAAATGATCGGGAATGGTTTATTGTGCCTCAGTACGAACAGATTGCACAAACATTTTCCAGACTGCATGCGTAATAATAATTGCTAGTAATATTAAGTGATTGTAGTTATATATAAAAATACCCAAATTAATTAAATATTCCTGTTTTTAGCAATTTGTATTGATGTGACTGGGTTCTTTTTGGCAATTGTAGTTAGGAATGTTTTTTCTTTCTAGTAATAAGCAAATATAATAACAATAAATAAAAGGATGATTTGTAAAAGTGAAGTGAACGCTTTGGTTCCAACAGTTTTACTTAGGTGAACTTCCGCACCATTGGAGTTGTTTAAACTTATCAAATCGCCCACATCGTAGTGATGCAATTTCAAATATTTTGAACCTATCCTCATGGTGTTGACAAAGAAAACATTAAACTATTTTGAATTTTGAGCTAAGACAACTTGTTTTTATTTATTTTCTTTTTATAACATGTAAATGCATCTACATATGCAGGATTGCAGGATTATAGTTATCTGATTACATTGATAATATATTAAAAAGCTTTGAAATTGAAGGATCGATAAGTATCTCACATTTTGTAGTTTATTGATGTAAATAAATTCTCATGAATGCTATTAGCTGTAAGTCAGAGAAAGCCCTGTCCTTCGTTACCCAGCCAAAATATGAAAATTGTAGAGTTATTCGTTTTAGTTCTATGATTTCTTATGCAAGCTATATTGAAATGTGAGTGTTGATCTATTAGATAGGGTCATGACTTAATATCACGTTTTATTTGCCAAATTAAACAAAAATCAAAAATATATACACCTTTAAAAATGCACAGGTAATCATATGCTAAGTAAATAGCGGGAAGGTAGCAGGCGTACGATTGGACCTATCGAGATTACATTTAGAATATGGTAATTGATTCATGGAATGCGTTGCCCTATAAAATAACTAATTGAGTATAGATGCTCATCTGAAAAATGAATAAAAAAGCTACAAGTGTAAACCTAAATTTAAATATAAAAAAAACTATTTCAAAGCAAAAAGAAATTTAAATATATAATTTCTTATTATAATGCAATTGTTTTTAATTATTATGGTATATCAAGCCATGATCGAGATTCTGTCAGTGTGCTAAGACTGGTACTGAGAATATATTAAAATTGTAAAGGTTGACAAATATAGTGGTGGACTAGACCAAGGGAAATCTGGTAAAGACAGCTTGGGAGGCCAAATTAAGAATGACTAAAAATAAGAAAAATCGGTAAACCTGACATTAAAGTTGTTTTAATAGAACTAAAAGAAGAGGGGTACGAATAATGAATGTGTAACTAGGACTAGTGAATTGGGCTAAGCATGAATAGAATAACGATTAATCTTATCACTCGTTATGTCCTATTAATCGCATAACTATCCAATTATCGAACGTGCTAATTCTTACGTAAATAATCTAAAAATATAATACTTATTGTAAGCGACGTCATGCTTATGACAATCGCTACATTTGCTTAGACCCCATTTGTGTTTTACCAAAGCCTAAAACATAAAATACCGACATATACCTTGTACTTTAAGTAGTTGTGGTACGTGTTACCATTGTTATTGTTGTCAACAGCTAACATGTCACGAGGAAGTAGCACCGGTTATGACCGTCATATTACCATTTTCTCCCCCGAGGGAAGGCTATATCAGGTAGAGTATTTTTTTATTTTTTTACAAACCGTTTTTTCTTTATATTGCTTTGTTGTTTTTGGCTTTTGCAATGTAACCTCTGTTGTTGTTATTTTTTTGTTTTGTTTTTGTTTTTTTGTTAGCTAAATATGTGTATTTATCTTTTTTTTTGTGTCTCTGATATGCAGTGATTCATTTTTCTTCTTCTAAGTATTAGACACTTTTTTCTCTCTCTATTTCTCTCTGCTTCCCCTCTAGAATTTATTATTCTTATATGTAATACTTATTTATTATTGGGTGTCTTAATCCGACCCTCTTCAACTACTCTAAGCAGCTCCTCATTTTATACATGCTATTTCTCTCTTCTCTAACCTCTTCTCTGTCAGTCTATATTCTTTGTCTTAAACCTGGCCTCCTAAAGCAGACAAGCCACTATTTTTTAACATGTATATGATGTTTCTCTCCACACAATATACCTGCATTCACCTTTTTTATCTTACTCCACCTCATCCTCTCCCTTTCCTTCTCTTATCCTCTCATCCTTTTAGGTTGAATATGCCTTCAAGGCTGTCAATGCTGAGGGCTTGACTTCTCTGGGTATCCGCGGAAAGGTATGTTTAAAAAAGTAATGTTTATTTTCATACTTGACCTCATAATAATATTGAAATACTGAGATGATTTTATTTTAATATTTGAAACTCTTTCTACGCTTTCTTGCTTTGTTTTATTGCCCCATTATTTAGCAGTCTACTTATCAATATATATATATATATGGATGCAGACATGCGCACGACATGAAGTAGGTGTGACAATCAGCTAATTAAAGTTTAAGGATAAATCCTTCTTTATTTCTGTCTCTCCCATCCCCCCGCCTCTATCCATTTCCTTCTCTATATAGGATCCATATGTGGTAATTACCCAATGGGCAATCCGTATTCAAATACATCATTTCTTACCATTTCATTCCTCCAGTATACAATCTCATGGTATGATAGATTATAGTACACAATCTTTCATCATATGCCTCTATACTATATCATACCACATCATTATACAACTCTACCCCTTATCTCTGGCTTTATTTTTTGAGCATGCACACATATATGACCTATGTATGATATTTACCCAAAATATAATGTTGAAGAATCACTCATCTCATAGTTATTGATTCACTCCCTCTTTCCTCTCTTCTTGCTTCCTCCTTCTCTCTTCTCTTTCTCTCTCCTCTCTCTCTCTCATTCTATGTAGGATTCATGTGCAGTGATTACCCAAAAGAAAGTTCCCGACAAACTATTGGACGACACTACAGTGACACATATGTTTAAACTTTCAGACCATATTGGTTGTGTAATGACTGGAATGGTGGCTGATTCACGGTCCCAGGTTACTAGGTATATATATATATATATAATGTGCATTTATATATATAAGTTAGGGAATGTTGAAATAGGAATCTACCTATATATGGTTATAGGTTGTATTTGAATATTTTTGTATTTTGTGTGTATTGGTGGGTTATGGAGGCGGATACCTCCTCATAGGTCGCTTAAAATATTTAAATATAGATAAGCCAATTAGATCATGAGGTATATATATACTTATGTACAATTGTGCAAATGATATTTTTGAAAAATATGTGAACTGATGCAAATAATTGGTTTATATATACATATCATCTGATTATAGGCAAATCAGAACAGATTTTAAGGTGATGGATATGATATTCTTATTTATATACAATCGCTTGTATACACTCACACCCATATCTAGATAAATATAACTGACTTTTGGCCAATCAGGGCACGTTATGAGGCAGCAGAGTTCCGTCACAAGTATGGGTATGAGATTCCCGTTGACCAATTAGCTAAGCGCATGGCTGACATCTCACAGGTAAATTATATATATATATATTGATAGATTATCGTATTGTTGAGTATATATTGTTATTATATTATATCTGGTTGTGCTTAGAGCAATTTTCTCTCCCAACCATTTTATTTAAGTCTAGCCACGGGGCCATCTCAATACATCCACATCTGTCTAATGTATTAGTTACTTCTTATCTATATATATTCTATTATCACATAGCCTCATTAATCTTCATGCCCCTTATCTATTGGATAGAGGTCATTATAAAATACATTGAAAATGTATATATATATGTATATATGTATGTATATGGCAGCTATTTATATCTGTGTGGGCCATCGATTAAACAGATAGGCCTAGTCAAGATGCACAGTTCCAGTTGCCCAACACTTATTTTTATTTTTTACTATTGTGAATTGTATAATGATTGGTGTAGAGGACTACTCATTTTCTCCGATCTTTCTTAGTACTATAATAGGCTATCATCACACTTTACTTGCCAAATTAAATGTTACATTTGACTTTTTTGATATGAATGGTATGATGTGTCATTATAAAGCCTTGTGATTGCAGTGTCACAACACACCCCTACCGAAACATATATCCAATTGCTATAATATTAGTATATATGATAGACATTTTTACCATTACCTCCCATTGCTGCCATACCAGCCCTCGTGCGCCTGCATACAAATTAACATAAATATGAATTCTTTCACATACATACAAATATAGGTGTACACCCAGCAAGCTGCCATGCGTCCCCTAGGCTGCTCCATGATTCTCATCAGTATCGATGAGGAACTGGGCCCCCAGGTGTACAAGACAGACCCTGCCGGATATTTTGTAGGCTACAAAGCTGTGGCGGTGGGTGTTAAAGAGCAGGAAGCTACAAATTTCCTTGAGAAAAAGATCAAAAAAGCTCCCCAGTGGACTTATGACCAGACCGTACAGACAGCAATTTCAGGTCTGGGATCTATTCTCGGCATTGATTTGAAAGCTAATGAGATTGAGGTGGCAGTGGTTAGTGCTGACGATAAGAACTTTAGGGTCCTAAGCAACACTGAGGTTGATATGCACCTGCAGGCTATTGCCGATCAAGATTAAATGATGGAGCATGTTTGTGTGATTAAGGGGTGTCAATAGACTGTTGTGTGTTAGTCCTATGATGGGTTGATTATAGGTCTAAATGATACAATGGGTGGGGTACTGGTATTGGTATTATTGTATTGTTATTGGTAATACTATTAGTGTAGTATCGCACGTCTAAGAGCCTTCAAGTGTTTTTTTTTTTGAATAACTTCAAAAATTAATAAATATGAAACTGCGTTGATATTTTTGGTTTATTGAACTGTATTGATGGCTACACTAGAAAATAAGACAAACGACACCCTTCTATTCGGGTCGGGGCATTGGAATTTTCGGATATTTGAATACCCCCTAACCGTTTGTATTTTATAAATTTTCAGACTGACAGAATTCACCATAGATCAAACTTTCTAAATAATCGAGGGGAAAATGTCTTGCAACTCGACATTTTTCTATCCATTTATTTGCCGCAATATACATTCTTACCAAGTTATTCGTTCTCAACTCACCACAATTAAAAGCATACTATTCTAGCGTAAAAAGAGGAAGAAAGAAACTGGGCTATGCTTCTTAGCCGTATTGTGCCTATACATTAAAGAATGGTATTTGATTGAGTATCGTGGATTATGGGTTTGAGAAATGAAATTACATAAGACAGGCTGAATGAGGAAGAGGAAAATGGGACATCAATTGATTGCAACTCTCCATTTTCTATTCATCTGTTTGCAGCAATACCTGGTTATAAGATTATCTTACACTCACCACAATTAAAAGATACTATTTTAGTGGCTGCCCAATATGAAAAAGTAGGGTTTTAGATAAGCTAATCATTGACAAGTCAGAAGACGCATATTAGGGTGGTTCAAAAGGATGAAGCTTGCATGTTAAAAAGCCAAAGTGTATTAATTTTCTGACGGGGTAGTTTAGAAGTATCTTAGGAAAAAAGATAATATAAATTATATAGCAATGTGCGGTAGTGTCTGCTTGTTTACAGGCTTCGTGGACTCCAATTGATTGGTGTACTATATTAAATTGTATTTTATTTTATTTTATTCCACTATTCTTATAATATGGTATATGGTTTTGTTAGTTATATATTAACTATAGCGCTCACTGCATTGTTATGAACACGTGCCTGCATCGCTAATAAAGTGAGCTGGTGCCCTTTTAATATTGTAAATGCTGCATTTCATTGCTTCTGATGTGTTCTAATTATTTTTCATGGGAATAATAGACACCTGTACCATAGTACTTTTAGCTGGGTTAACAGTATTGTATAATAACTCTTGACAATAATCTATTCTCTATAGAAAGTTGTAATGAGTAGGCGTAAATGTTGGATCTATCCCCATTTGTTTATAGTACTCTTCTATGAAGAGGGAATCAACTTTTTGCTTAAATACGTTTAGGTGTGATTATGGTAATTGCATAATGTAAGCGATCAGAGATAGGTGCTAGTCCTAGGTGTATGTAACAGATATTATTACTGCTAAAAATGCTTAGACAGTTTTCTGTATTCTCGGTGAGAGCACGATCTGTACACTAACTCTTTTCTTCAAGTATTAACAGGGATCTAAATATTACAAGAAGAAATAACGATTATAATAAAGCACTATGATTATAATATACTGATCAAGCATCCTCTAATCGTCTAATCAACTATATATATATATTTATATGTAATATGTTATTGTTAAAAAAATAATAAATTCAAAGCTTTTGTATTGCAAACATATTCGTATTTTACCCGTATCAGTATTATCGCATATGGGATGGCTTTGAGCCTTCATTAGTTGTTTTCATTTCCTTTCATCCTTTCCCAGCAAATGTTAATTAAAGCTGAATTCATTAATGTAAATGGGACCAATCGTAAAGATCCTTATTGGCTAATACAATTCACAGATCACGGAGGCCCACTAGCATTGTCTGATCTTATCTCGATAATCTAGCACTATTATATTATTTGAATGGCTCTTGGGCTAATTACTTAATTAGTGTAAGCTCATACTATGTATCGACAAATCAATTTTCCGAGTTAAGAACGTTATGCAATCAAATATTATCGGATCGATCACTTCATAACGCTTGTTATCAGGGCTTCGGCCGGACAACGCTTTTACTCGATTTTAATGTGTCGTGCAACAGATTCGTTGGACACATAGGTAGTCTAGAAAAAATTGGTGCAATCTGCTGGTGTTAAATGGCAATCCAATATCCAATATTATCGATTAAAATTGAACCAGCCAATGCCAGAGGTCCCGCAAATATAATAAGTTATTTCAGAGCATATGCAGTCCAGATAAAACATTCACACTTGCTTAATAATAAATATACGCCTTATCATATCTGTATGCAAAGGGACACATTAAAAAGCCCACAATTTGGAATTCCTTCTTCTTCTAAATGAATGCAGGTCATAAGAACGTCATCTCTACTCGGTGACGTGGCCAAGTCCACCTTATTGTTTGACGCAATTATCCTATATAAATCACTATCTCTAGGGACCAACAGACCCATCATCTGGTTGTGGCTCAAAGCCCGAAGCCTGTGCTCTGTTTGGTATCAACCCTTTCCTTACTATCAAGAGCATTGTACATGGCATTGTAACTGCTCATCATATGTAATGAAGATCTTTCAGACCAATATATGCAATATCTGATTTTAGATATGAATGTGTTTTCCTGTCATTTCTCAATAGCTTGTTTCTAAGTATGACATTTTTAGTTTAATCTT
Organism: Ichthyophonus hoferi; assembly: GCA_002751075.1. NCBI lineage: Eukaryota > Ichthyosporea > Ichthyophonida > Ichthyophonidae > Ichthyophonus > Ichthyophonus hoferi. Next base: position 52,789 of record NAOQ01000115.1, on the reverse strand, counting down.
ATCCGAACATATATTTATACATTCAGTTCATTCATCTGACAATTAAACATTTAACAAAATATTGCTATAACCAATTGTTAAAACAAGGATATTTAAATAATTTGTGTATTTCTTTGTATAGCTATAATCAATTAATATTGTTAGCAATTGCTATTACATCTAGTCTCGAAAAATAGTCGGTTCAATCTATTGGTGTTAAATGACAATTCAGGATCAATCAAAATTGAACCAGCCCATGGTAGAGGTCCCGTGACTATATAACAAACCATTTCAGATATGTTTTGGGTACAGATAACTCATTGCTTAAACATCCTGCCAAAGACAAGTCTTGCTGACTTGTTTAATAATAAAAAAATGTCTTAACATAACTTCACTCTGTGTATGCAGAAGAATACATCAAAACGCCTCTTAATTAGGTGTTTCCTCTTCTTCTAAAAAAATATAGATTACATGACCATTCCAGATTCTCCTATTCATTACCACCAACTAAATACAATAAGTATCTACTTAACCATAATTCTTGTGACGAGTCTCGAGCTCAGTATTTGACCTTCTTACGGATAAACTTGGAATCAAAAAATATATATTTTTATTAAGTGCCTTAACAGCAACGAGATATAATATGACCCAGGGGTTTGTAATACATACAAGTAGGCCTGGAGCTATTCTATCCCAAATAATGTTGAAATATGTCTTTCTCAATTTTCAATCCTGTTAAGTTATATTTTCATATGCCCAAAACCACCTTTCTATATTTAATTTAGTTTAGAAATGAATTTAGCAAACCACTATTGTATTTAACAATATATATATATATATACTTTTATAACTGGAATTAACAAATCTTCTAATGAGGCTATTATTCATTGTCTTATGATAGCTAATATAATGCCTTACGATTCGTTAGAATTGTTTGCAATCAAATAAATTCAAAGGAATAACCCACAGCAAGAGATATGTATGTATATTCAAGGAGATTTGCATTTACTTTAATAAGAATGTTAATCATTTATAAGTTTATTGGAAGAAAAGTTAATAGGGCAAGGATTCTGTATAGACAACCAGTATTATCCTATCTTAAGTATATATATCTATTATAATTTATTATCTTTTGTTGGGTTCTGATTACACTCCATTCAATTGGTGATCGGACATTAAAATGAAGAGCTCGAATACAATCCAAGTGGACTGTTGTGTTGTGCATATGCTCCTAACATCTCCTCTCGATTGGAATATCTTATATACTAAAACTAATTGAGGTCTTAATGTTTTTTAATAATCCTTACCAAATAACTTGGCCTAATAGTTTCAACAAATCTTCTAACTTTCTCTAGAGCAGAGGCGTCATTTTTGCCCAATTATCAAATAGCGCCAATAAAAGCCAAGTAATTACCTTTTGCTAACGATATATCCCCTATAATAAACAAGCTCTAGCTTGTAGGTAAGCCAATATAACCTATAACCTATGTATGTTGCAAGACAGCTGATTCTCACATGTGTATGAACCTCTTATAGCTGTTTTGTCTCTTGCTTCATGGGCCCTACATCCAATAACATAAAAATGCAAAAAAGAAAGAAAAAAGGTGAGCTTGAGCAGGCATAGTAGTTTATTCATACCAAATGAGAATATATAGAATATATAATGGCTCAGTGAGACGCTTATACTTTTAAGGCACCTAGGCATAAAATTATGTTTGGTTCATGTATATATGTAGTTGTTATCAATATTCGTAACATACATAAACCCTATTGGCTCCTCGGATAACTTAATGGGTATGAACGGATATGAATGGCTTACATTGAGCTTGCAATTTGAAAATTACCCATAATCAAACTACATGGCTAGGGTACGGCCAGTTGAAGCATGTAAAGGCAAAAAGACTTTTATACTTAAGGTCTTTCAAATAAGACAATTGCTTAAATATAGCATAATATAAAATTAAGATCACGCATGCTTTATACTTCCTCTTATACTAAAACTTTGTAAAATTGTTCTAGTCTTTTCTGAAAGGTTATTGTTTAAACCTTCTTCAGCCAATATCTAACTGACCTTTAATGTCTTCGTAGCCCGAACATTTCTTATTAGTAGAACTTATTTATTAACCAATCACTGCTGACTGGCCGAATTATCGAGAACCATATTATTAGCGCGTGAAGTAATGGTGGCCTGAAGAAAAATACCCCCATGTCAGTCCTAAAGCACCCCACTTAACAGAATAAATAGTAAATATACTAATTGCCATTATTTTCAGGAAGGGAAATTATCACTGGTTTGGGTTTAATTGTAAAAACAGAAAGCAGAATTGTGCGTTAGTTTATACTTTTTTTATAGCATATAAAATTAAAGTTTTGTCGACAATATCTGCAATTAATTTGTATTAACCTGTGTTTAGAACACATCAAAGAGTCACAATAAATTAGTTTTCTTCACTAAAAATAATCCGCTAAAATGTATGCCTTTATTCTTTTGAAAGTATTTTGGTTTTGGTTTTTGTTGAATTTACACTCGAGTATGAAATACCAAGTCTAGGGGATCTTCATATTGAACCCCAACGATCACTTGCTGCATCAACGTTTTATTTACACTCATTTATTGGAAGAGAGAAGTTTAAAAGATATAAGAAATTTATTTAAGTTTATGATTGGTGGATATAGCTATTGAAGCCCATAACATCAATATTTCTATACAGATACAGATATACAGATAATTCATAAAATAAGGAATAACGTTGAAGACATAAACGTCTAATGTAGTCGGCATTACCGGTATTGTTTAGCTAAAAAAATTCTACTACAATGATTAAATATGGTATAAATTTATAGCCTTTTTATACCTGCGTTGGGCATTTCTCTACAGTTTAGCCGTTGTAGCCTATATATAATTGCATTCAAAAAAGCCTTTATTTTGTGTGGTCCTAGATCTCCGGGGCTAAATCTTTGGGTTTAGATGATTTCATGAGACATCAAAATCGGTGAGTTTTATTGGGAAAAGTATATGATTGTATATGGAGATGATTATATGGCATGAAATGAACGTGTTTCAATTATATATAGCATAAAATTAATTTTAAAAATTATGAAATGTATTTTATACTTATTTTTTCCATTTTTTTTTTTTTTTTTTTTGTAATTGACCCTTTTAGTACTCAAACTCTGGACCCCTAAACGGGCTATATCCGACCTGTCTAATTCAATCCCAATTTGAGCATTAGGAAAAATCAAGTAATATTTTCAATGCATTAATAAGGCAAACCTAAAACATACCATTAAAAAGCTTTTTTTTGTTGTATAATATGTTTACTTACTTATGTTAGAGGGTGAGCTGTTGAAAAAATGTTGCTTTCAGAAGTGGCGAAAAGTTACAAGAAGCTAAAAAGCATCCACGTGTCTGATAGACTATCACAATCCAATTGACTCTCGACTACAACCTGGCCCGACTCTGGGGAATCAAATGATATTGGACATTGCAATCGGCACGGCTTATTAATTGGAAAATGATATGATGATTTTGAATTTTTTAATTTTGATATTATTTTAACCTTATCAAAAGAAGGACCCCCAAAATTGTTTTACCAATAATATCACTTTGTAAAGCAGCCTTTTTATTGGTTGATTTGAATAATCTGGCAACTTTTGAATTAGCGGCCACTCCCAATCACTTAAAAGCATCATACTGTATAGGACCTGGCGACTGCAAAAGGTCCAATGACCAATATTTATAAGGTTTTTGTTTATTAAAAATGACGCACCTTTTTAAACAAAGTATTATTGTTATTGGATGAATTTACGTAAGCCTAATATGGACATTGATATTCAAGAATTAGGAGATGATTAGTAGAATTTGGTGGCCCTTGAGGTGAATGAACGCAATCTGTATATATATGAATGAAGAAAAATTGTGCTCAAGCAGTTAGGCATTTATTAGGATACCTCGCATCAAAATTCAATTAAAATAATGCTTATAGAAAATCTACGTCTTTCTCTTTCTTATTTATTTATCAGCTACTTTCTGGCCACTGGAGTTCTACTTTACATTTTAATCAGGTCTGCTGAAGTTCCCCTATGGTTTAGATTTTTCGCCCGTACTAAAAGGATGCTCACTGTAAATTATATTGGATTTTGCTAAAGACCTGCTGCAATCATTATATCCAACGTCAGCCTAAGCTAAAGCAGAAAACCGTTTTCCTAGAGTTCTAGCATTTTCTTATAGTTAGTTTTTATTTTTACCCAGCCCATTCAGAGATGGGATTGGTCATCAAGACGATGGGATTGGTCATCAAGACGATGGACAAGTAGTTAAAACTCTAATATAAAATGATACAGTAATATATTTCATCAGTTACATTATTATGGATGTACTAGATGTGTATGTAGATACAAATAAATATTCTACAAGATTGTGACATTCCACGGAGTTTTTTGTTTTAATATGTTTGTATAAAAATGCACTTAGAAGAGAACGTTTACACGATCATTATTAATAGCTGCATTTCCTTTTGGAAGTTTTACCCCAGATTTATTCTTTTTCTCGCGCCATTTATGTTTTTTGGTTTTCTCCTTTAATTTATTTTCAAGTAATTGATACAGATAACAACATGAGCATTTAATGCCTGCGCTAGATATTTCTAGAAGCCTTTCAAATTGTCATAGCAACCTTTTGAACAGGATTTTGGCATTTTAGAATCTCCGGGGATAGCTACTTTATATAAATAACTGGGCATTTAAATGATAGTTCATGTATTAAATAAAAGCGGTTCATATTTATTTATTTTCTAGTTAGTCACTAATTAATTCCTACGGCCAGTACAGAACCGTCAATGTCTTTATAATTTATAAGTTTGATCCAACATAACCGCAACACTTCGTTTTGATACTACGCAAAATATCTTTCTTCCATTATTTTTTGTTTAGCTTGTGTTAAAATATTACGTAAGAGCACTTAGTGTGGAATCATGAAATACCTCCGTGATCATCTTGAAACCGCAACAACGCCAATTTGAACAACAACTCGTTATTGTGAAGTACCAAAACTTGGTCAAGTTTAGCTAAAAGAGCAACCTTGGAACGATATAATATAAATAGCCAGCCCTACAAAAATGATGTTTAGAGCCAATTCATCTGGTAGCGCACGTATATTTTTTCATAACAGTGACTATTACGTGTCAATGCCCGTAATAAAATATGACAACCCGAAAATAATCAGAAAATAATTTCATTCAAAAGCTCGTGAAGATGTCCGAATATTTCGAAGCGAAAAAATGCTAATTGATTTTGGACTGAAAGGTTGCCACTGAAAAATAGGCACCGGAAATTCCTCAAAAAATCGAGTCAATAGCACGGCAACGAATCAAAAACTTTGGGCTTTACAAAACTGTAAATCTGTTTAAACGTTTCAAATACAAACTGTACATATATAATCATGATAGTAGTTAAAATACCTAGATATCTTCGCCAATGTACAACTTGGAAGATGATCAGGCTATCGCGAAATAGTGCTGGGAGATTAATAGGTCGTGTTTATGCCATAGCTATATTAAATATTAAAAGCTACGAAGGTACATCATTGGCGCATCGGTTATAGAATAACTAGGCTTATGAGAAAACTAAATGTGTTGATACATTATAATGTATGTTGTCTACTGGCTAACCCACATCATACGTGAGTAAGCAAGTCAACGCCTGGCATTAACTTGTGTATCCGATAGATGTCAATTTTAATTAATAAGTAATCCATAAAAATTTACTTATCATATATCCAGAACTATATTATAATATTTTTGGTTTTACTCTAAGATAGAAAAGGGACCGTCAGAAATGATTATGTTAAGCTGTTTAGATATGCCTGTCCAAATATAAATGATTGTTAGGTAAGACCAATTACACGCACATGTTGATCAACCAGTCATCCTTAAACCACCACCGAACAACTTTTGCTTGTTTGAATCGGCATCGAATGATTACCTATGCCAAACAAATGAAAGGTTCTACAAATAATAATTAATAATAATTTATCTACCAAAATAAAGTAAATCTAATTAAATTAAATAAATACATGAACTACTCAATATGGCAATGGATGTATATCTTATTTGAAAATGTTGTTTTGCTCTTGCTCTCTTATATAACCCCGCATTTATATTTCCATCTATTGTAAGCTTTTTCGGCGAATACTAGAACACAATTGAAAAAATCAGATAACAAGATGGACGGGATTGGGACATGTGTGATGATTGGTCATATAACAGCATAATGTGTGTCACATTGAAAAGCACGATGCATTAGGAAAGGTTTAATGCCATTATTGCAAAGAGATCAAATCATAAAGGCTGTAAGGATTTAATCTTTCATCCAAGATGGGGATTTTTCAGTTAGAAATGTAATTGAATGAACTATATTGTTGATATCGCTTAGACAAACGTATATGATAACATCAGGATATGTCATTGTTCTATGTATGTTATTGATCATCAGCACAATCGATGTAATCGATGCATCTCTAAGAATTTTAACAAAAGGAAAAAATAACAATATATTGGCAATATTTTTAACATTATAACGAATTATAAATTCTTATTTTAGTAAAATAATATATATATATATATTGAGTTCTATTTGACGCCACTCTTGTGGGAATGACAAGGTAAAGATGTATTAATGGGAATATATTTTTAGATAATTTGGCACCCCGCACATACGTTAAAGAGTTCTATTTAGCGCTTGTGAATCTACTCTCTTCTCTACTCTGTGTATTCTGTCAAATAGAGACAATATTTCTTTAAACAACGTATTTCTAGTTGGTAGGTAACTCCAACTTTTATGCAATAAGCGTATCTATTATCCGAATCTCAGATTCGCATACTCGCATACTGCGTGGTATGAAGTTGAGCCTAATGTATTTATAGTAACCAATAATCCATGAGGTTGTAATCGAGACGGCGTGTATATAGGCGTAGTTCCCGGTGGAATTTCAGGGACTTAGTTTTTTGTCATGCTTCTGTTTTTTGTTGTTTGCGTTAATTGCACAGCCGTGTAATTTGATTTATGATAGATTCATTGAGACTAGCTATATATCCTTCTCTCTTAAAATTTGGTATGTACTTAGCAATACATGATATTTTTTATTTACGATACAGCCAAATATAATTTCAAGATGCTAATAAGCAAATCCTAGCCATTATAAAACTGAACGACACGAGCATTTTAATCCATTAGCCCGAAATTGCTATAACCCTGTATTTTGCGATTTATCAAAAATGCGTGCAGCGTCAATGCCTCAGTCTCAAGGACTGGCACAATCTGCACCCAAATCCCGTCTGCATACTCATTCTGACTTAGCTAATGTTACTGGTGTAGCCCGGGGGAGGTTTCGTTTGATACCAGTTAATAGAAGCAATAATAAGTCTGAAAGTGATATTAATTCCATTAACTCGTCATCTCGACGTAAAACAGAGCCAATATACAATCCGTCAACTTCTTGTAGTCTGAAAAAAAGTATATCTCAAAGTACTCCTCCAATAATTAGAAGTTTGAGTGAACCTTCACCCGCATCCGAGACAGAGACTCATCACAAGCATTTGCATACAACTTTTTTGGACGAGGTAGCTCTGCATAGAAATATTTCCAATGAATCATGTGTAAAGGAGGGTGGCTTACATGATAACAGTCCTTCGTCAAGTTCGTTAGGTTCCGTGGACTCTACATATTCTATTATCTCTGATTTCGAGTATGAACAAAGAGAACGAGCAAAGAGAAGTTCAAATCGATTCAAAGAGCTCGACTCCTTGTTAACAGAGCTTTCGAGTTTACAAGATAACCATGTAATGCACATGCGAGCTTCGCTGAAAGCTGTCGAGGAAAACGCTGTTGATGCTCAGGAATCACTACGGCGTGTTATTCATATCCAGGCAGTGAGTGGCAAGTTCGGACAGGACCAGTTGTTGATGGCAGTCGTACGAAAACTAGATGAGGCTCATGATCTGCGTTCTGAAAATGTATATCTAAGGGACTATCTAAATTACCATCCGTATACCTCTACAACAGGGTAGTGTACAATAGAAATACGTATATTATATAGTAAAACTAAGTTCTGGAGTATCGAGAAATTATACTCCTCGCTGAGCTACTACATCTCAGGAAATGTAGCGTGCGTTGTACATAAATTTATTACTTAGTTTAAGTTAAAAAAAAAAAGCCCTTACTCGAATGTTCACTTGAAGTGTTTCTATGTACGTAAGCGCAAAAGAGTAAGGCTGGGTGCTTTAATAAACTTCGAAAAGAATATTTTTCCAAAATCCTTGTAATGACAAGCGACCCGTTTCATTTTTCACTATTATAATATTCATTGTTTTTTTAACCTTTTCAAAAGCAACCTACATATATGCATATTTTATGTGTATTTGCGTAAATATGACCAATTCAATTTACTCTAACGAGAAAATGTGAATATTTGAGCAAGCTATAACTGGCTTCCTCATTTTTAAAGCTTACACGTGCATGGATTTATCCCAATCTACGCTCAGCAATCCGTCTCGCTCCATTCAATCCATGTATGCGCCATACTTGTAAGTAAGCCCAAATCAAATGCTTACCTGAAAGCATGCAATATCTTCACTTCTTCACTAGCCGCCAGTAATTTTTGTTTGCTCCATTAAACGAAACTGCCAATCAAATGCTTTTCTTCAGGTCATAAATTAAGTTGTAAGTGTTCTTCTGGTAGTTTTGATGGCAATATATATAAGCACTATCATACTTATACAACAACACAAATAGTAGCTGAAAAACCAACTTTAATCGATATCGGAAATCCAAAGGGTTAATAGACACCACTATAAACTACCGTAACCTCAAATAGGCACACTCTTTTGCACATCATGTATCTATCTTAGGATTTCTTAAAAGCGACCTATTGCTGGGTTTAATTCCACTTTGTATATCACCATTGCTATTAGTATTATTGTAGTGATGGTGTACATGGTGTACATTACATGATGAGGCCACCCTGGTATATCATGTTATATGAACATATAATATATTATAGTATACCTTACAATATTTGGATGATATTACCTGTTGTATCTATTAGAATATCTTGGATATCCCCCGCCTTTATTTGTAAGATTCTAAAATAACTAGTTTCTGCGTTAATGCCAGTATTATTACACAAAATTTGCATACCATATTATATCTTATGTCTACCCATTTGTTCAATTTGCATTCCAGCTAGGATTATCTGATAGTGTTATGATATCTGATAATTTGGTTACCTTACTCTCTCTCTTCGTCTCAGTATTTTAAACTTAATGGTGTATGGGACAGGCACGTCTCTTTATTGAGTGTTGTGACCTTGTATATTGTAAGTCGGTCGAAGAAAATATAAAAATATAACATTTAGTTTATTTGCTGCAAATTGTAAAAATATTTTGATAATGTGGCACCAATGCCTTAATCGTCGTGTTATATGTATACACATAATTGGAACTCGTGAAAACCTTTAAGAGGCATGGCTGTCCTAGTCTATGTTTTAGCAGAATAAACAATGCTACTTAGTTAAAGTCCATATATATATATCTATCTAGTAAGAAATATATTGAAAAAATAATTTTATGCTGCGTAAGCAATACGGATTTAGTAAATGAAGACTTGAGCACAATCTAGACTAAATGATTTTGGCCTATGATCATATCGGATAGATTTTTTGTCTATGAACCAAATAGATCGTCTAAACATTGGCTAATAAAATGATTATAGCTACATAAATAGATACCTAAATTAATTAAACATTCCTGTTTTAGCATTTTAGCACCATCTTTAGACCTTCTCACTGTATTCTAATTGATACTAAGGTTGAACATAAACGAGAAGTGGCACCAAGGCAGTGTTTGTGTCTTTTCAAATTATAATATTACCTTCTACACAAAAAAACCAAGATATAAACTAGTTATTCTGTTGTCATATAGGCTAGGATAGGCATTGTGTATTTTGTAAGTATTATGTGTGTACAGAACATGAGTAGGTTAGAAACATCACTGCTTAGAGTATGGGTCTAGTTAATTAGTAGTAATGGCATTTACATAAAGGCAATTACTTTAGCAGTGCGATACTTACTTTGCATATTTTTATTGCGGCTAAAACTCTCTCACTCATACCATTTACACACAAACATTCATAATAATTTTTCCAAAGCTTTTACTAGGTATTTCATTTGAAATGCATGTAAACAATAATGGATATTAGAAAGCCAATCTAGTTTTAAGTTAAGTGATAGAGTGCTGAGTATATATCTGCTCAACTCTACACTAGTACATACGTATAACTCAAGCAAAATAATTTAGTAGGAGGTGCTGAGACTACATAGGAACATTCTCTTACAAAGTGGAATTAAACTTAAAGTCCAATACTTGGCTTAGTTGTTAGGACTATATTAAGTACCTGCAGGCCAGTCATTTTAACTGAAAACTATATAACCAAGCCTCAGTTCTGCATCAAGAACCGGAGATTATACACGCAAATCACTAGTACTTAAACATGTAGTAGAAATATTCATTTTATTTTAAGGTGCTGGAACCAACGCGCTCACTGTTCTTTTGTTACTATTTTTTTTGCTTATTCATTACTGTATAGAAAAGACACTCCTTCCTAGTCAAGTTTGATGGAAAATCTTTGTGAATGATATATGTTCTTATTGGTTTGGGACTTTCTGCAAAGGTCGATAACTCATTAAATCCTTAGAAATGACCTTACGCTAAAAATACCCAGCCAATCAGATACTATTAGATATCGATCAAGTAGTAAACGAATTGATCATTTTTCGATTCGATAGTACTTACAGTATGATATGTATACGCTATGATCAAAATTACGCAAAACCGGTTTTAGAGCGAAAGAAGTATAAATACAAGGCTTCATATAATAATAAAGAGAACGGTTTAGTCATATACCACTGTTCAACCATATAAAAATATTAGTATTATTAATAGTTATAAAAAAGTCATATTCCGGAATTCAATATATCTTCGCATGTACTTATATTATGTCTATAGTTTCTAAAGAGTTTGAAGTATATGATCCAGATAAATTATTAGAAGGCCAACTAATCAAACCTGTTGTCACTTCTACTAATAGTAATGGTACTACAATCATTTATCCACAACCACAATTAGATCATAATTATCACATATACAACACAGCGGCTACTAAGAAATGAAAGGCATCTATATCTCCTGACCAACAGCGTGAGCTTGAACAGGAATTATCGAAAGTTTTAGTTTAATGGTTACCAGATGACAATTTCCAAATAGACCTCAGGATCCCTGATACTAGTCCTATCTCCAGTATAAGATATGACTGCACATGTTTATCTTCAAAATAACCAATTTAATCTACAAAATAGGAATGTTAAACTTCAATATGAATTTTAAACTTTTATATGAGAATCATCAAAATACTCAATAAAAACCAAAAACAAAGATAAAATAAAATTTTACTGA
>NAOQ01000114.1:122014-142487 GCA_002751075.1 Ichthyophonus hoferi | reverse complement strand
ATGTATGTATGTATGCATACATGTAATATGTATATATGTATGTATGTATGTATGCATGTATGTATGTATGTATGTAGGTAGGTATGTATGTATGTATATATGTATGTAGGTATATATGTATGTAGGTATATATGTATGTATGTATGTCTGATAGCATGTATGCATACATATACATATGTCTAGGGGGTTGAAAGATGGGTAACCTACTATATTGTTGACATTGATTTTATTTCGATCATAGTAGAGAGCTGCAAATACTGTGTCCAAGGCTGTGTACCCCAATTTTAAATATCCAATCACATCAATGTATTCAACTTGTTAAATCTTGCTAAAATGTTTTTAGCATGGTATGAGTGAATATAGTGTAGAAGATTAAGATGGAAAGAGAAACAATAGTATCTGTTTATAAGAGCGAGAAAGAGAGAGAGAGAGGAAGCGGGGGGTGTGGCGGTATATATATATATATATATATATATATGCATGTATGTAAAAATATGCATCTATTAGTAGGTCCACCCAGCGCCTACCTTGTACATTAATATTGCGATCTGTCACCGTCATATCATATACACTGTACTCCGAGTCCTTCCAGTGGCCCTCAAACATTGCTTTGAAGTATCCACATTGCTTCAGGAACATGCGATGGAGCTTCCATTGTTTATCTAGAGGAAGAAGGTGGGGGATGAAAAAAAATGAAAAAATTATTTACAATTGGGTTACTGTTTCCTGAAAGGGTAGCAATAAATATCATACATGCTCTCTGTTTGGATACATAAAATACATGGGCCTATCATAAGATGTCCCCACACTTTAACCCAGTACAGACTCGCCAATACTGTACAATCATTAACGAGTACCTATAAACACATCCCATATCTGTCTTTTTCCATGTCTTATTGACTAAATGAGTATCCAGTCATATGATGGGGTACTCATCCTTAGTTATAATAACCAATTACACACATATATATATATACTAATATATTAACCAGGTACACCTATTGGCCCACGAATTGTTAATCTTACATAGAATTACCGCATGCTCACTGCAAGATAAGGATAATAAACAGAGGTATAGGGATATAGATGGGTATGGGTTTATTGTATCCCGTAGGTGTATGTATGTGCAAGTGACATGTATGCGTATGCGTATATATATACGACGCACACATGCACACGTGCATATATACATTACATACATATATACATACATACATACACATACATGCATGCATACATATATTCATACACGACAAGCAACCAACCTAGTGCCCTTATAGTAACATCACTCCCCTCTCCACTCAGAAAGAGAGTATAATATATATAGGCGTCTACTCTTTTAGGCTTTTTAACCATAATTCCCTTCATATCATAGTCTTCGTCACTATCCTCCCTCATCCTCTTAAGACACATACTAGTATCTTCTACATCTTCATAATCTTTATCCTGTCTCTCATTAGTGACAGGCACCTGTTCTGGCATGTCTCTGTGTAACCAGGCAGTAAGCGACCCCCACATCACTGGACCAGTTGCATGAGGTGCTGGTATATTTGTAATATTGCTCTTTCCCTTTAAAAAAATCTATCAAAAATATTAGTGTTTGTCTTGGTCGACTAAAAAATGTCACTCGCTGTTTGTCTTGAACTTAGTGTGGTTTTCAAAAGTATTACAAATAGATGAAAGCTCTGTATTCCTATTCTCGTTTGTCTAAGTCATGTAGAATATATTTATATATATACTGTGTATATATATCTGTTGTGTGTGTATCTATGTATAGGCTTTATGCCTACATGTACTCCATTTTTTATACTTATGCATTTATTTATCTGTATGGCTATATTAATCCTTATATGGAGGACATTATTAAAATCCTATTCCATTACGTTGTGCCAATACTTTAGTTCCTAACAAACCTCTTTTATTGGCAGATGTTTTTCAAAATATCTTAAGTTGTGCTACTGGCTTGATTAAAATAAAAAGGAGGTGCTATATCCATATATGATTGTATGAGATGGATTTAGAATACAGGCCTGCAAATGTAATGAGTTGATTGAACTAAGCATAAAGTAAGTACGATTAAAAATAAAAATTACGTATGAAAAAATATATATATATATTTTAAAAATTACGTATGAAAAAAAACGAATAAATATCTAAAAACTAGAGAATAAAATTAAAAATTGCTTATGTCAGCAATTGCCTTTCAAGAAAATATGCGATTGCTCTATTATATTTAAAAAAAATTGAACCGAGAGTAGCTCACTGAGCCGCCAATCCAAATTAATCTAAATGATAAAATTGCAGACAGGCGTCAGCATCGCGTGTGTGCCATCGTAAACCATAAACAATATGATATGCCCAGTTGGTATATGTATATAATGCATGACTTTATAGGGCTGTTAATATAGGATAAGAATGAATGTGGTTTTTATACATCTACTCTATGTTATAACAACTAACGCTATATGGGCCTCCCGGTCACGGTCTGATATATCCAATGCAAGCCAGATTCGGGTCATATCTGGTTTATAATTACTTGTATTTTGGTATAAATTAAATACTACCATCTGAACCATATATAGCGCATTCAATGGTTTTCCACCCTTGATAGCCATATTTGGTTTATACCTATGCTGTGATCATCATCTAATAGTAAATTGCAGTCAACTGTAAAACAAATAATACTATCTGAACTATATATAGCACATCCAATCGTCTTCCACCCTATATATGCATATTTGGGAATGACAAAACACTGGTATCTTAAAATCCAACATTGTCCGAGATTTTAATTCAAAAATTAATGAATTTGAACAATAAGAATCGATTGCTGATTGGCGCTCTCTGTTTGCAAGCCTTGGCATGCAACTTACATCATATATCTAATAACAAATGAAACCAAAATAAACCATGTTCAGCCAATCAGGTGAAGTCGCTATAGGCATACCGATGAACTCCAAACCAGATTTATTAACTTCATAGATTGGGAATTAGAGAGAAAGGCATTTTAACTTAATATACAAATTAAATAAAGATATTATTCGTATACATTACACCATATTCTCGTATGCACTATTACAACTAACATGTATATTGTGCATCTATTGTTATCTATTTCTGGCGTTTGAAAATTTTCTTGGCGAAATCCATGAAGACAGATTCCTGGATACCATTGGCTTCTGTCTTGATTAAGTTGATCAACTGTGATTGAATGGAAGATGGTACGTGTGTAAATGTAGGTATGTAGATAAATGTAAGTATATGTATATGGTTGATTGAATTTTTAAGTGCATTGTCCTTATTAAGGTTGCATAAATACATGGTATGGATAGTGATAAACGCACATTTATACATTTAGAAAGTATTATAGGAATTATGATTAGACGATAAAAGGGAGAGGGTGAGAAAGGGAGAGAGAGGTACAATTAATGATGGAGAAAAAATACTAAAAATTGATATGGAACTGATAATGGCAGATTGAGTAGACTGGTTGTGTGAATATGTGTATGTATGTACTGTCAAACATAAGTCTAGCGATAGATACACATATTGGATAGGTATCATACTATATTATACATATTATATATAGCAACAACTGCATACCTCACTATAAGTTGCCTCCTCGTAGTCCAAAAAGATCTGCTGAAGATTCATCTCCTTGTACAGCGCCTAGTTTGATTGGTTCTCATTAGTCAATGACCTAATAGATTGGTGGGAAAGGTACAACATCGACACCACTAAGCCCAAGAATACACTAACTGATCAAGGTCAATAGTACTTAAATATAATAATAGCATGCCCAATAGTGTATAATGTAGTGTATAGTTTATAATGTATAGTATACAATATCTCGATATATATGCAAAATATATATCTAAACATTGAGATATATATACACGGTGATACATAATGTGAAATAGATGTGTGAAAACATCCGTTTATATGAATAAGGATTAATGGCAAACCTTAGTTGGATGTGATGATGGTATGGGATTGTATAGGATAAAAGGTGAAAACAAGGATGGCCTCATATATCTTAGTACATATTAGTTGATTAAAAGATAATAGGAAAGGACGAAGAGATAAATAAAAGATAGAAAGTGAGTATGGGTCATGGGTACCTTAACATTGGCCTCATTCTCGGGGTCTTTACGGGCATAATTATCCTCGAGCACCTGATTGGATTAAAATTTATTTAATGCATGAAGCCATTGGTTGTAGTGGCACAGATAAAACTAAAACTAAAATAGATCTACCTACTTGAAAATTAAGGGGTCCGTATACTATGACCTCATTGCTATACACCCTACACAATGGTCATTTCATATAACTGTGCATCTATCTCTACCATATACCTATTGACAGGCATCCACATACATCACTAATTGCTATTAACATTTGGATTTTGAATGGTCGTATTTTGAGTTATTTTATAATTTCATGTAATTTTAAAAATATCGCACCTTTCTGATAAATTAAATTTGATTTTTGAAAGATTTTTTGATACTAACACTGATGAAGATATATAATTAGAACTGCAAACAATAGGCTTTCACCCCAATATACAATTTAAGTATGCATGTAAGGATAAACATGAACACAAACATATATACCTTTCTCTGGGCAGGAGTGGCCCTCAACAAAGCCTGGCACACCAACCAAGAGCACTTATTGTCCTGGATGTCTGTTCCAATCTTACCAATCATCTCTGGAGAACCATAGCAATCCAGGTAATCGTCCTATCATAGCAAGCCATTAAAATTAATGTGGGTGCAGGTCAAAGTATTATATAGTATATATAAGGTAAATAATGTATGATCTATAATATAAGGAAGATACTGTACTAAAGACCATGATGGAGTTCAATTAGGATTTTGGCAGCACTTTTAAAATCAAGCTTAATAAAGTGAAGATTGTTAAAAAAATATATCTAAAGTTTAAAAGATATATATTTTTAACAAAGATGACGTAGAATACGGGAGTGAGTTGTTGTAAGCTAAGGAAAAAGAAATATTTTTTAAATATAGTTTAAACATAGTTTTAAAATTAACAAGCCAGTCCCTAACCTGGATCTGGAAGAATTCGCCCATCACTAGAAGAATCTTCTCGGCTGATTTGAACTTGGCAACATCAGTTATGCCAGCCTATATATGTGTGTAGGTATGTATGTAGGTATATAGATAAGTATATATGTATATATGTACGTATTTATGTGTATATGCTCCTGTTTATATATAGCAACAAGGTGGGTTACAAACAAGCCACCCCTCCGTCTTATATCCTATCCTTTTTCTTTTTCTTTTCTTCTAGCTCTTTAACTCCCATTATGTTGGTTATTTTTCTCTCTTTTTCTTTTTCTTTCTCCCTCTCTACATCTCTGTTTTTTTTTCTTTGTCTTTTTTCTTCAATCTTTACTTCAATGTAACATACAAAGAAGACGTATGTATAATTCCATGTATATATATCACCATATCACACATACATACCAAGATCATAGCCTCGGCGACAGGGAGATAGAAGGAATAGTAAGCAGTCTTGAACTTAACAATCAATTTGTATCTGAAGAGGGAGAAGAGAAAGGAAAAACAATACAGGTTAAAGTAGGGGGAGAGAAAGTACAATAGAAATAGAATGAATGAATGAAAGAATATGCATATATGTATATGAGAACAAAGGGAATAGATGTAATAATAATATAGCGGTAGATGACACGATAGGATGGAATGAGATATGTTATGCTGTATTGTGTTATACTGTAATAGGAGGAGAAATGAAAGAAGAAGAAACAAAAACCAGAAAGACCTAAGAGAAGGATACATAGAGAATACAGAATAAAAAGGAATATGTGATAAAAGGAATATGGACACATAATGCCCTATTGGTCAATATCGTATAACATAGAAAGGGATAAGCATGCAGCCAATCATATCCTTACTTCTCCAAGGTGAAACGAGTCAAATCAATGGATTCCTCAGGGGCTGTAATTAGATCATGAAGTTGTCCCACCTCGGTTTGCCAGGTGGTCTGTAATAAATATAAAGAGTGTATAAGATTAGATTACTCACTGCCTTTATGGTATAAATACATATCAAACAAAAATATACATCGTGTTATTACTTGGATGGAACGGTTGAAAGTAATATCTAATCACAACCACTATTGTCTTTCTCTCACACAAAGGTCAGCCACTGGCTACAATACATAACCAATCCACTGAAGGCAAACAGTATATTGTCCACACAGTACCTGAAGGAAGAGCTCAACCAATGGCAGGTAGCATTCTTGGGCGCCAAAGTATCTCTTGATCATCTGATATATGTTAGCCTCAAGAATGATGCTGTCATTGCAGGCAATATTACCCACACCAGGCTGGAAAGGGAGAGAGAAGATATGAGTGATAAGAGATAGAGGAAAAAGAGGGGAGAGAACCAGTAAGTTAGGGTCAACTGGTTGTCACACATGGCCATTCGGATTGGGTGATATTTATATATCACTGGGCTACCTAACCCTCTTCCATAGACACTTGTTCTTGACATGCTATTTAACCCTGGCCGTTTCAAATGACTTCCCTCCACCCACCCCGCTGGGTCTAGACCAAGATTCATATACAAGTATGTGCTTACATCAATAATATAGAAGATATAGAGAACACGTGCATATATATATATATATATACCACATTAAGGGTATATTAACGGATATACAAACAAGCACCTACCATTCTGTACCAACAAGGTTGACCACGGCGTGTGATGGAAGCATCCATGATGTCATCTGCCACTAGGAAGAAGGCCTGCAGCTACGGTGGATACATATGAGTAAAGATAGGGTATGTATGTCAATCGGTTGGATCCGAAATATAATATAAAATGCAGTAGGTGTGAATGAAGCGATGAAAATATATGTGGTAGTACCGATAGGAGAATAACTATTGGTTGTTTGTGTTCATAAGGGAGACGGGGTGAAAGGGGAGATAAAGATGAGAAAAAGATGAACAATGGTCGAGGAAAGAAATGATTGGATTGGTGGTAATAGTAATAATAATAGTAATAATGAGGGAGATGAGGGAGATGAGGGAGAGGTACCCATTCAACAGCCCAGCCCAGAACATAGCACTGGAAGGTCTCCTGAGGGGTAGGAATGCGAGGGGCAATGAGGGATGTGAAAGCATGAATCACTGAGATCCCTCGGTTCATCTTACCGCCAGGCACATTGTGGTCCATCACCTGCATAATAATGGTGCGTTATGATTATGATTGGTAAAGGTGGGTCCAATAAATTCTGATTGGGTAGTGTGAGTAAGTTGGGCTAAGTGCGACTACCGCGCAGGCCCATTTAAATTGAGAGTTGATTGGGCAAGTAGATTTACCACTATCTATATAAGGCTATATTTGTCTATCAATGAAATTATCTCCATTCTGGACCAGAGATTACACCAACCAATGATCATGTTGGGTCAGATGGAGACAATTCCATCTATTCCACATTGGTCACCTCATAACCAGTCCACCAATAATCTACTCTCTTTCTTTCCCCACCCAACCTCTATCATTTATTCTCTTTGACCTACCATTCCCTAAACCCACCCCTTCTCTCATCTCCGGTTATACTACACAATGTCCTTTATTTCCTAGTGATAAATAAAAGGAGGTATGGGGGATAATGTATGTGTATGCTCTATGGTGGCCTGTATAGGGTATGTTTGAGTATCCGACATTTTCTCCCTTTCTCTCTCTCGGGTGAATATATATATATCAATATCATATGAACACACCGCCTACCTTAATAAACCACTCAAGGGCATCAGGAGACACTCCCATGGCTTTCATGTTATCAGACAGATCCTTGCGTAGAATCGGGTATGTTGCCATAAACTACAGTGCGAATTTGGTGAGAGGGTTAGATTGAAAGAAGGGTAACTTGGGAGGAGGGTGGATAAAGGTGAAGAAAAAATAACAATAAAAACCAACTTCTACAGTAACAGGTACCATAGGGAAAAAACATGACACCTTACTTCCTATCTGTTCATGAATATTTCAGTTTACAGGAAGGGAAGCACATTGTGAGTCAAAGTTAGTTTCTAGAGTTAAAGACTTAGACTTAAAATTTAAAGGTTAAATAATGTGGTATAAAGATGACAATAGTGGAACTTGTGGACATAATAGTAAGGAGTATTGGTATTGGTGAAAGGGAAAGAGAGTCACATGTTAAGGAATAATGGCAGATGTTGCTGTGCAAATACTAATATGACGAATATAGAGAATGATGCTATAGGTAAAGAGAGAAAATTGATGAGCTACAAACTTCTGTATATGTGACCATAACAACTAAAATAATATGTATATATCAGTTAAGGTATATTTGATGGTTTGTTAATGGGTAACGCATGAGTTCTTATGCAAATCCATTATCATAGAGAGCTTGTGTGGTCTCCTTTGCCCTTCAGTTGGGTGACCAATAGAAATATGGAACTTCTTGTTAATGTCCAAGAACATCCATCAAGTTTACGGTTTTTGTATATTATAAACCTTTGTTCTCAATCCTGCTTTCAATGCTTCCTTTTGAATCTAGCTACACCTTCTAACTACAATCTCTCTTTTTTAATTATTTGTACTACCTGGTCAAACACACTGGTATCAGTCCCGATGAGAGAGGCATGAATATACTCGTCGGGAATGGTCTTCAAGACCTCAATATTGTGAGAGAATGCCATGTTTCTATAAGCAAAAGGATAATCACAAGAGGAACAATGGTAATGAAGTCTATATAAGGAGAAAAAAATATATATCAATATAATATAAACACTGCGGGTATTGTGCGGTGATTATTGAAATTATATTTAATTATAAGTTTATTTTACTTTCATTTATAATACCATATAATATTTTATAGATAATGTACAACCAATTAATATATTCAAATAATAAACATAAATATGAGTATCATTTTATCAAATGTGAAAATATTGATCCAATCATGATTTAGTATGATCGTATGATTCTTAATAAATAGACAGGTACACAGGAGTACTATGCCAAATAGTTCTTATAGACTGGTAAAGTAGGTAAAGTAAGTACTGGTAACCCACTTGACCAATAGAAAAATACATTAGATGATGAAATGGCAGGAGGGAACATCTTCTCATCACATATTACGGCCAATACCTGTCAGTCATCACGAACCTGTCCTGCACCCTGTCCCCTCATGCTCTAGCAACATGTATATCTCTAAGCAATATAGCCCTGTTATTTCGTATTAGGACAGATGCGATTGGTCCCCTGTACAACCGAATCGCCACTGTAATAGGGACCACTTTAAATTGCTTATTATTGACTTTCCTGTGTATTTCTTGCGTATTCCTTGGGTATTTCTTATGTATTTTTTAAAGGTATTTCTTAAGATATTTATTATTTAATATTTATTTAGTTATAGATGTACACTCACACTCATGGGTAAACGTAAGGCCGTAAATTAGCGAATTAATGCTGTAGGTCTCACCACATGCACTCAAATTATTTTAACCAATCATATGCACACTTATATTACCTTTCTTGGTACTGGTGGATGTCTTTCCATTAAATTATTGGTATCTATATATTACAACTGTCCAAAATACTCTTGACTGTTCTCCTTGCTATATTGTTATAGTTTATTTTTTCATTCTATTTATTCTATGGTATATTATATTTTCTTATTACTGATTTTAGTATAATGTTGACAATTCATACAATAATTTTGCACAGATTATTATTGGCTAATCCAACTCACGATAGGTCACAGGGTACCCCTAGAATTGTCTGATCTTACCGCAATACTTCAGTACTATCGTGTTTGTTCCCAATTAGATGGCAAATTGAACACATTACCTCAATTGTAAAAGTGTTTCATATACCGCATACTAGAACAAGAATCGACCTACTGATTATAAAAGAGAATTCGATGACCTATAACTAAAGACACGCAAACGGCTCAGAGGGGAGCAATTCATACACCAAACACGGTTCCAACACTTTTCTTTCATTAAAGGTACAATACAATTTTGAGTAACTACCAATGGAAAGTCTTCATGCGGATAAAACTAAGTATTAAAGAAAAAAAAATTGCAATGCAGAAAGGACCGGTTTTACAAAACTTAAGTTGACTCATACCGTTGAAGATGGCAAGTGCAAGTAGAATTTAGTATCTAGGTATAAACCTCATAGAGGTTTATATGTATTACTATTACCACTGTATCGGTCACAACAATTTGCAAGGGTAAATTGCCAAGATGTCTAGAAATAGCGATACCGAGATTCCTCTAAACCACAATAAAAAACGACTTGGAATTGAGGCCTCAGAATCAAGATGCAGTCAAAATGTGACTCTATTTGACAATCATTGCAGCTTTTTCGTCCAGTTAATTCATATCTATACATATTCATATTTATGTATATATACTGATAGAGCTATCAATAAAAGTTCCATAATGCAACCCGAGTAAGATCTGAATTAACTGCCTTTAGTATATAGAATAGATTAGTATTAATACATATATGCATATGAATACTTATGATTTGTCTAATTGTGTATTCTCCTATTGATTTACGAATACTATGTACCTTCCTCATCCCATACTAAACCTTTAATTCATGATACATGGTCTCTTAGGCCCTTCTTATGTATGTAGGTACAGCAACAATGAATATCTGTGGACATATTTTTTATTAGCTAGCCCATGAATTTTTTTCTTCCTCTACTGGAAAATTTAGAAATTTAATCTACTGAATACATCCAGATAGTAGTTGCAATAATATTTCATATCAGATGAAATTGAATTATTCCCCTTTGTGAGCACAATATATTTTTCACCTTCTTCCGCGTACCGTTTGCTCTTATTATCCATTGCAGCCCATGTCCATTTATCGCCTTTGTTCCCTAGTAATTCTTCTTGTACCATAATGGTTGTGCCAGTTGTTCCTATCTTGACCACCACAAAACCATGTTATTCTACCTTAACTTGAACCTATTGGTTACTGAAACTATAGCTTAATATTAATATAGTAACTAATTAAGGGTCTTAATTGGCCTGATAGACTAGTTTTAAAAACAAAACACCTGAAAAACCATTCTACTCATACAATCCATACATAACATGCCCTTATTTTAGTATAATTATATATTAATTAGAAGGACAATAGGTAAATTGTGATCAGCATTACAGATAAAGACAGCTACATGAATCAGTGTTTGTGATAAACGAAAATAGGTATCTAATAAGCACTTGACTTGTTGGTAATAATAAAATAATAGAGCTAGGGATGGATTACTTGCGGGTAATGTTTATTAGTTTATGTTTTAGTCTAGTTAACTGTCAAGGAATTGGAATTAACTATATCATTGGGGAAGGAACGACAGATTCGAGGGAACTATTACACTGGGTTGGTGTAGAAATTTTAATGTGTTAATAATAATCCAAGTAAAGAAGAAATTGGTATTGTTTATATATAAGCACTTCAGGTATAGTGCAATGGTGGTTATACGTTTTCGGATCTGATATAAGTATGCTACATTAGTATATACCATAATCTTACATTAAAACCTATTGTTCTAGACTGATATAATTACTCGATAATGATACTCTGTTTTCTATCCTATACAGGTATATCGAACAATATAATATCATGCAACATATTATCCACCTTAAAAAAGTGCTGGATTTAGGTCGAAACGTCACATGAAGGTAGATAAATTAAGTATTCAAGGGTTATACTTTTATTTATTTCAGTTATAACGCACACTAAAGCATCGTGCAGTATACACATACTTGCACTAACTTGTGCCTATAAACCAACTAGAATAGTTAGTCTTAAGCAAAAGGATCAAATATCTTAACATACACAACAACAAAAAACAGGAAACAGAAAAGAATAAAGTATGTGTACCGTGAATAAATATGGTAAATACTTTCTCTTATGTTAAAAACTGTAACACTGTCTAAAGGAACTGCAACAAGGATTTTTATTATCAACGACCAATAATTACGTTTGTCGATGACTAGTGCTCCAAAGATACAAAGCAAAACTAAAAGAAGATAAAGAAAATTAACTGGTAAGACTTCATTCTACAAATTCATTAAGAGAACATATAGACACTACTAAAAACAGAATAACGTTTGGGGCTCTTGAAAAAAACGTCAGCGAGGCTGCAGATGTTTCACTTCACACCTGCGCGAATTTTTCACTAACGCACCTCTCATTGTTCAGTTTAGTGGCATTACGGTCAAACGCTTGCTTTCTACAATCTTCCATGTTATTACAGCTATGGCCCTCAGGCAAACGATGAGTGGAGCAAAAGCTTTTCTGGCAAAAACGACAGTCGCCAATAATCACCGCAGGCTTTCCTGTGCATGCACCAAAACCACACTTCTTAGACTTGGTACCATTGCGCGCACGCACTTCAAGATGGATGGTAGAATCATTCTGAATATTATAGTCGTTGAGAGTTTTTAAGTCTTCAAGGAGTTTGCCATCAAAAATAAGTCGCTGCTGAGCAGGGGCAGTGCCATTTTTTTCCTGAATTTTCACTTTCACGCTACCAATTGTGTTGCATAATTCAACATCAAGAATGATGTTATTTCCGGTAGTCTGCTTCAACGTAATCTGCATATTTACTGTAATATCTTAAGTACGGTTCAATATATAAGCAGGAATAAATTTAAGAAGACACCTACTTTCGCCAAAATAAAATAAAATACTAATAACTTAACTACAAATACACGCAAGTATGATGACTTTCTGCGATATGATGCCCGACTTATAAACATGTTGTACAAATCTTATAAAACAACAGTAACATGATAGGAAGCCAATAAGAAGACTACATTACAATGTTAATTTTAGGTATTATTATTGCACTATTATTAATTGAAAAGAATTTATAAAAAATATATATTCATTTTTACATAAATAAAAATCTAAAATTAAACAGTAATATGTTTTATTTTTTTATAATTTAAAAGACATTATTTAAAAATCTTATTGAGTAGATCACTTTTATTAATGTCGTCAATCAATTAGCACAGGCCTATTGCGCCTGATTGACAGCTAATATACTAAGTCTATTAATTTAGGACCTTGGCATCGGGAATCTGCAATGCTTAGTTCTTGTATATGTCTGGTATCACTGATACTAACTAGAAAAAAAATTGTACGCCAATTAATATTTATAAAATATATATTAAAAAATCTATATGTGTGCTATAATTATATTTTCCACTTGTGTTTTGGTATAATTCTTTTCTATATCATACCATTTTTTTTTTTGAGTAATACTTTCTTATACATTCAAAGTGACGTTCACTTTCCTTAGGCTAGCCAATAAAAGGTAGTCAGGAGAATTTTTTCATCTATCTGATTGCCTGATTTAAACAAACATCTATTGGTTGGAATGGTTTGCTCACCTAATTTTCAATTTCTCGGCTGGCTTCTCACCAGGATTCGAGCGCGATATATTCCTTTGTAGCTATAAACGCAAAATAGTCGTACAAAATCATTTTATTTATTATCTTTATTTTTGAAGAAAAAAAATTCCAGAACTAATATTTATAATAACTAACAGTATTTTGTAATTTTTCATCATCTATACTGATTATAATTCAACGGAAAATCGAATCCTGTTATATTTTTATGTTGACTTTATATTAAATGGCTAGTATTATCTCGTAAGGTTTTGATTTCATTTGTTTTAAATCTGCGTCAAAAAGCCATAATAGATTGATTGATAATGTATTTATAGATCATTAGCACATAATTCTTTTCCCCCACGAGATGGAATAGAAACTAACTTTAGTTGTCTCGGTTAACTGTGTTGTGTCGTCAAATTTTATATAATCACGCAATCTATTGATACTCTTAACAAATTCCGGATATCGACTAGTGGCGGGTGGCTCAAAGCTCTCAGAGCTAAATAGTACAATCCTCTGCACAAAACACATTAATTAATCTCCTTATCTAATGTAAAAGTAAAAAAGTATCAAGCATGAAACCCCACCCTAATGATCTATCCTATCAGATGCCCAAAGAAATAAAAACCAGCCCCAATGCGACTTTCATTACCTAAAATATGACATCTCCCTCAATCTTCTATTGTGCAATCAATGGGATTTTAACGGCACACCCCGGCCCTCAACCAATGACAACCAGTGCCCTTGCACGTCAGAAAATGAAAACGTGACTCTAAGCATGGTTTTTCTATATAAAAAAAAACCAAAAAAGGACTAACATAGTTAAAAAAAAACAAGGCCTTTTCCCATAAATCTCACTCTTCCCCTCCCTAAGCCAACTCAGAATACCCCATACATTGTACTGCGCAAGGATTCAAGTTCATGGATAATCTCGGGTAAAAATTTAAAATGCATAACTATTTTAATGTGTAATCGTAATCAATAAAATATTTATTAACTTCAACAGAACTATAGCAAAGTATCTGTAAATATGTAAATACACTTAAACTTTATGAAAGTCTAGAGTAATAAATAATTCCTAATTAAATCTTATATATAAGGTTATAATGATTTTGTTATTTTTATTACATGCATGTAGTGAGTGTGAGTGGTATGTTGTGCGATATCCAATACCTAGAAAAGATAAATATGCCAAGCAAAGTGTTGGGATACTTTTTAAATATCATTCTATCATGTTATTATCTACGTACCCAATCAGTATTGAATCAATTGGGGAACTGTAGATTAGATACAAGATTGAGCCATACCTACGTACAAACAAGGGATTAAACCAAACACCTGGTTAGTCCATTTCATACGCGAATGTATCGGAGACATTATATCATGTTCTTCACTATATTTAATGCAGTATCCTATATATCAAACCTGTCAAATTTTATTTAGAAGAAAACTCTATAAAAGTTGAAATAGATATAATAATAATCATGTCCAAAAAGCAATCATTAATAATTCTTATCTAAATGAGTTGTTCATTAGACATCCTTCTTAGCTCGCGGATCATAAGCTGTACCTCACTTCTATTGGATATAAGCAATAATAATCTCCTTTAGTTGGTGTAAACATAAACACATTATGCGTTTGGAACAAATTAAAACAAGCAGTTTGTCCTCCGTATGTTTACAATATGTAAGCCCAATGCATAAATTGATTTGAAAAGTTTAACATGTACAGATAATTAAGGCAAAAAATAAAAGTGAATGAATAAATATTAAAACCAAATGCATTACTAAGTTTACTGTCACAAGAGCTTGTTTATACAGAACATAACAATGACAATGCAGCATTATATAGACTATATAAAACTCATATATACCGTTATTATACTTATATCTTAAGCACTAATTCTGCTTAATCCACCAAGTGCATACATATACTAAAGTCTTCAATGTAAGCCAAAATATCTTATCTTTCTTTATTTTTCCCTTTATAATATCAAATCGTTTTCATAATGATGACATGTACATTATAGTCAGATCAAATGAATAGTAAAATAAATGTTTCTACCGATTTAAATCAACATGAATGACCAATACCTACTTCGATCTGTACGTAATCGTAATGCAAAGTATTGCTGGATATATTGATAACGAATAATATAATTATAACAACTAATTGGACAGCATTTTCGAAATAATAGTAATTCATAATGGTATATCTAATAACGTCCTGTAATATCAAAATAAATATAAACGTAATATTCGTGTATAGTTAGAATGGTTTTACCGCAACTTTATTGATTTCCCATGTTCGCATTAATTTATTATATTAAATGTATGAATGTAGGTGTTACGACCAGAATTTCTGATCAAAAATAACAATCACAAAGTATTCAATGTTTGTTTTTCTTAGCTTAGTCATTTATATATATATATATATAGCTTTAAATTAATTTTATCACTGGCAGTAAAACAAATGTATAAAAGAAACGATTCTAAACGGAACCGGGGCGGGAAAAATATCAATAAACTAAATCTATTGGTAGGCGCCTAATTAGAGAAATAAAAATAAAAACAATTACCTTAAAAAAGAGTATGAATGGGCACAAAAGAAAGACCAAACTAGAAACGGGAGCAACAAAAATAGAACAAAAATAGATATTAGCATAGCTCCATCCACAACACACACATCCCTACTATCACTGGTACCGTGAATATTGGCAAAGCATCTATTTCCTTTAATACCGACGATTAGAAAAAGGTAAGAATTAGCGTAGATTCAGCAGAGGATACCACGAAAAGAACTTAGCTCACACAAGTGAGAAACTTTGATCCTTCGAATCACTCCACTAGATTCAATTCTATCCGAGTCAAATTATTCTTGCATTAGTAAGAGGCATATACACGTCTATACACTATGATTACTAGATATAATGGGATTAGATACAAACGATTAATATTGATGGTCTCATGTGAGTGTGACGGTCACACTGTTTCATACATTCCATCACCGCATATATTATATATATTTCATTCCAATTTTGTCATATTTGATATAAGTTGTTATAATATGGTACAGGCATAACCTGTATATTGTAATATATATGCCTAGTTTCAAACTCAATTAGCTTGGCCTTAACAATTTAATGCTGATTAACCTGTAGATGGAAATACAACCTAATCAAGCTGTATTTGGCATTAATTGCCGTTACAATAGGAATATTTGATCAATTTGGGTATTTCTTTATATAGCTATCATCATTTAATATTATTGGAAATTATTATTACATATATGTAGTCTGAAAAAATGGTCAGTGCAATCTATTGGTGTTCAATGGTAGTAATCCAGGATGATAGATCAACATTGAACCAGCCCTTTAGGCTGTCATACTCGAGATGAGACTGAAAACCAATGCTCATCTCTATTTGCTAAAACCAATCATGGAATATTGCTCCGAGTCACCATAACTAAAAGTAATTAAAATCATGAAATTTTCCCTTTTTGGTATAATAGAGCATTTCATTTCATTTACTGATCGAAATTGTTTTGGTGCAAGGAATGTATAAGATTTACTTCAGTGAAGTTGATGGGGGATAATAAATATATAGGAACCTAAATGTTCACTGCACATTTACAGTTTATTCATTTTACTTATTGTTAGTATATTCACCTATTGTTACAGAGAGAAGATGCTCCGCTCTTTCTCTGCTCTTTCCTACTTAAGCTTGATATGGAGTTTTTTTTATTACAAATTATTTCTTACTGGTTTAGGTCTTATGCTACAAGGTCGTTAATTCACTCAACTCATAGAATAACCTATGTTAAAAGAATACAACCAATCAATTACTGTATAGGTATCGATCAATTAGTGGTTGATCTTTTAGATTAAACAGAACAGATGTTTTTAGCATCGAGAACCAGTTAGGTCCTTGAACAGAGGCTCATTGGTTAATTAAGATTTATCAGGATGAATAGAATTAAAATCCATTTCTGAGTGAAAAAAGCATAAATACAAGGCTTTACACAATGATAAAGGGAAAGGGACTGTTCAGTCATATAAGAAATATTATTATCAATATTAGTTATAAAATTTTCATATTTTTAATTTTTAATTTATTTTACTATGGGTTCATATTATGTCTAACAGTTTCCAAAGAAGTTGAAGTATATAATCCAAATACTTTACTAGAGAGCCAACTAGTTAAGTCTGGTGTTGCTTCTACTGATTTTAACGTTATGTTATTACCATATACCCATAGTTACACATTGATTATAGTTACCGTGTTTATAATATGCTGCCAAGTAAGAAGTTAAAGATTTTTTTTATCTTTGAATCAACAACATGAGATTGAGGAGCCGTTATCAAGAATATGTAGATTACCTGATGACAACTCACAAATAGAACTTGGTAACATCAATACTGGTTTTATTTTTAATGAAGTCATTGACCCTTGTCCCACTTCTACTGTAAGTCATACATCTTTTCTTGTTATTGTTGAATTAGCTTCACTACAATCCTTAACGTCGGTTGCTATCTCCTTAAATAATCGACCATCACTTGGGTGCCTTGCTCAGTCAGCCATTGATCCTACACTCTCAACAATTGCTAGGGCTACACTTTTACACCAGCAAGTCACAACAGTTGCAACTACAGCATTTTGACCACCCAACACCCCATCATTTAAGTCTGCTAGCTATAGATTTAGGTCAAAAAACATACATGATTTTGACATGATTTTCAAGTCACAGAGAGAGCATTCTGATTGCAGTCTCTTCAATACTCTCTCTCTTCTACCTCAGTCATTGCACTACCTGCAGTCATGGCTGATTCTCACATCCCTCTAACAAAAAATGGAAAAGAGAGACATGCAGACCAATCAGGTCGTGACAGAGTTGCAATACCTATTGGGGGAATCCAATGCCACCTTATATGCCCGTTCTGAGAAGTTCACTACCTCACTCACAGCAACAATACAGTAATTAGCTGATAGAGTCAAGGCTCTCATAACAAGTCAAGCCTTCTATTCATCTCTTCTGGATGCCCAGATGACTTCTCTTGATATTATATAAGGTGAGCACGTAATTGATCCCAATTGACCAATCACATCTTCTTCTGATCAAAATATTGGGCCAGAGCCTACCTCCATACACCCAACATCCACCTCCTTGTGTCCTCTCAACCAATTGTTTCACTACAATGTTGTTTTCTCTTATATAGGTCCTCATTTGCCCCTAATAGGGAGAAAGGGACCTGTGTTCACTCCATGACCAGCTTTGCAGAAAGAGGCGCCTTTCAGCCCAGACATCATTTTGGAGCCTTCCCTGATCTGTTGAACAGAAGCTACCAAAACCTGCTTGCACCAGAGAATGATAATTTTCATGACCTTAGTGACAGTAGGGGTGGAACCAACATGAACATTGGTGTTCCAACAAACACTCAAGGCAGAGGCATCAATGGAGACAGCAACAGGAGAGAAATCCGTTGAAGTGGAAATATTTCCTTTCTATCATTCAATATATAGCTCCATTAAATATACATGTCGTAGATGTACCCATCTACTGTCTTAATCGTATGATAACCCCGTTGTACAATATTCTGCGAGTCAAACCAAGTTACCTGACCACGGTTAAAGTCCCAAACCAGACTAAAAATATTTAGCCAATGGGTTAAGTACTTTACATCTAATTGAAATGATAGTCAAAACAATACATTTTGCCAGAGTTAAAACAAGAAGTAAGTATTACTCTCCTGGTTAATCTATTAAAATATTAAATAAATATGCAAATACTGCATACACTATTATTATAAAATATTATTAAATTAGGACCGCGTATCTAATCCCTAAAGCACGCAAGTTTTTGCAAGTTCTATAAGATCGCACCATCAATAACATTATTGGCCCGAAATTAATAAAACTTTAACAAAGCTATTATGAATGGGTCGTATTTTACGAGGCCTTCTGATTCGTTAGTTTTCAACTGATACCTATAGCAAACAATGAAAGAGTGGCTGTTTTTATATTTCAACCTTCTGGTGTAACTGAAATTTAAATAACAACAAAATATGTCTACTGACAAATCGCCAAAATGATATTTATTCCATAAATGCTAAGGCTATACCACTATGTGCAGTTTTCAGTGCAAGTCCAAAATGATTCATTGTACGTGTAAAATTATTATTACTACACGATAGATACTTGCATTTAAATACAAGGTATATTAAACAGTATCTTGTTGGCACTAATATCAAAATAACCGATGAACTAGACTTTGAATGTAAGATTTGTTCTAAGGAAAATTTTACAATGATACCAATCTCTAAGAATCCACTACCTAAGGTAATCAGACCATTCTATCTCATGATTATGGATATTGTTGGACCATTCAAATTGTTATTAAATGAAATGAGATATAGTAGTACATTATTAAATACACATAATCATTTCAAGACTGTTCATGCATACATAAACAGTCTGAAATCTATGATGTTATTGGGAATTACAACACTTATGTTAAATCCTTACGTAATAAGACAATTACCTATTTGAAGACTGATCTTAGGAGTGAATATGTCTCCTAAATTTCAGAAATATCTCTTTGATGGAGGTATCAATAACTTAAGTGATAGTGTTGCAGCCAGTTTTGAACATGGTTCCAGTGAGCGTGCAAACTGCAGTTTAGTAGTATCTATCAGGCGTGGACTCTTACAAGGCCAAGTATTACTTACTTTCTGGGTTGAATGCCTTTCCAGTGCAGTATATCTGAAATTTTTGACTAAGTAAACTAATTCCAATAGGGAAAGTTTCTTGCAACATTTGGTTTGCAAATGATGTCTCCTCTTTCAAGCATCTCCGTCCTTTTAGTTTAAAATACATTTGCAGAAGCTTACCTAGATCCAAATTCTAGCAGAGAGAATGAAGGATCTATCTTGGTAGACAACCAGGGCAGTCAGCAGTTTGTATTTGGTCCCATACAAAGAAGCACATTTTCTGTAATCATGACGATTATTTCAAAAAAAAAAAAAAAAAAAAAATG